>OMLM01007164.1:49550-108258 GCA_900302695.1 Helostoma temminkii | reverse complement strand
AAAAAAAAAAAAATATATATATGCATATATATACACACACACACACACACACACACACACACACACACACACACACTAGGCATTCACAGGCAGCCCTGTCTTGTTCTAACATGACCTCTTAGTTTTTTTAAAAATAGTGTCAGCATTTCTTTAAATTTCTTATTAATTAAAAAAAATGTTTTTAATAAAGTTTTATTGACTCTGAATGCAATATTATATTATATTATATTCAATTCAATACTATTTATTAGCCTCTTTACATGTTTTGGTCTTTGGTGGTTTATAATTTTTTAGAGCCAGATTAAAATTTCATCGTAAAGCTTTCCTGCCACCCCAATCACCTGGTTCACCCCAGTTACTACTCCTCCTAAGATCATCGGCTGTGATCATATGGACTTGCAGAGATACACGTGGCAGAGTATTCATGGACTACAAGTATAAACTGAAGGCAGTTTCCCTTTGGTCAATACCTGTTTTGCTCTTGGACTCAAACATTAAACTGTTTGCTAGTGTATATGAACTTTGCTCGCCACCTGGAACCTGCTTTTATGTTTGCCCCAGTCTGAGTCTGTCTGACTCTGCTTCCCTAACTTTTAAATATTTATTTATTTATGCCAGCTATTTCATCTTAATCTTAATTTTATCACTTCATTTTATTTGTAATTATAATAGAGGACTAAAACATTTATGACATTAATTTGTTTCCTTAAGTTAACTTAGGTAAATGTGTCTCAACCAGAAGTGTCAATAACTTCTAACTCATTTATTAAGATACCTTAATTAATACAAAGTTCTGTCTTTCTAATGCTATAAACTGTATAATAATTTCACTGATATGCGTATATAATATTCTATAACAACTACTACACAATACTTGTTCTCATGCAAGATTACATATTATTACTAAACTGCAAAGAGCCTTACGATATGTAATAACATAACCATGCTTGCTCTCTGTAGATTTGGAGTGTCATAACTATATGTTTTATTTTTTGTGACAATAATAAACACAAGTACAAGAACAGTGATAGAGTACAATAGAAGAATGTGGGCTACATAACATTGATATATACTGTAAACATGTCATTGCTTCAGTGACATGTTAGTCAAGACAAAATACCAAGAATCCTTCACAGTGCTATAGTTTGAGTTGACGAAGGAAATGACACCATGTGCATTTTCGTTACACGCCGGTCATAAACCCAACACAATTGAGCTTTTTCTTTTTTCAATGTTCGTAAATGATTCCTGCTCCATACAGTGTGGGAACGAGTTATTGTTCTCCAGTGTTTACTTCCTCTAAGGTGTTTTGACATACTGTACACAGCTGATTAACCTTCTTGTGGGATGAAAAAGCCATGCATGTCCTTGTGAAGCTCAGCATTCACATATGCTCGAGCTGCTTCTTTGAATGTTTTGCCATCGAGAATCAGCATGAAACCAGACTGGGCTGGGCTGGAGGTGATAACTGATGCTAAGACTACACCTGCAAATTGAAAGAAAAGGGGACTGTTAGTCAAATCAGATAATAGGTGTTCAACTTATTTTAATTACAGTTAACATATCACCTCATCAATACATACAGTATGTCATCAATGGACAGTCTTATCTATTTAGGCTGGCATTTCCATTTGTTCATATTCTAGATGATAATGTTCAGCATGTACCCAAACTACAACTTTATTTTCAATAAATGATGCTATGACTCCTCACACACATGCTAACCACCCTGAGGCAAAATATAAACCAAATAATACTCCCAATTGATAATGAAACAAACTCTTATTATCTTCACAAGCAGCACACACCCACTTCTATTTGCTGTGTCAGCAATGTTTTTCACTGACTGCTTAAGGCTCCTTTTTCATAGAACCAGTTCAGTTAGAGAAAAATAACGCCAACAAAAACCCTACAGCCAACCTCCATTAATAAACACATTCAATTCACAGCCATTCCCCTCTAACTCTACTGGCAACCCTTGCCTTTTCCTCTTATAAGCCATTTAGATGGGTCAAAACCAGAAGGGCACAACTGACATTGAGAGAAATTTAATATTAAATTTTAATCAAAAATTGAATCAAAAACCAAAAGACCCTCAACTGAAATTACTTCTACTGCTTGGGCACTATCGCCCTTCTGGCACTGAGAAATGTGAGGAAAGCTTGTGGATAGCGCAATTAATAGGCTGGTACCACGTTTAAGGCAGGTCAATCAACCATCAGGAAAACAGTTTTTGACTGCTGAAGAAGATTTGTTGTCTCCTTCACATTCCTTATAATAATCATATGTCAGTGTCATATATTTCATAGGCTACTTATTATCCCCAAAATTCTGCATCTTACTTTCAGTTGGTAATGGCTAAAGGTTGTTGCTAAATTAGTTGTTTCAATCAAATTCAGATGAGTTTAATCTAGAATATCAGTAAGTAACAAGTATATTTATATAGTGCCAAATCATGTTGTCTATGTCAACTCCATATGGTGCAATCCAGGACATATAACAGGGAAGGACAGCATCTACATACTGGACATTGATCTACCTGGTGGTGGATTTCAGGAAGAGCAGGGGGACCCCATTCCCACTCATCCTGGGAGAGGATGTAGAGATAATGCGTTCATACAAGTATCTTGTAGTCCACATCAACAACAAACTCAACTGGTCAAACAACACAGATGCCCTCTACAAGAAAGGACAGACCAGACTGTTCTTCCTTAGACATGTGACGTGTGCAGCAAGCTACTGAAGCTAATGAAAATGTTTAGTCTCAGTCTACAGTAGTGAATGCTCTGTTCTTTGCTGTTGTATGTTGGGGTGGTGACATCAAGGCTGTGAGGGCAACAGACTAAACAAGCTGATCAAGAAGGCAAAATCTGTATAGGACTCATCAATCCGATGACACGGATCAATCTGGATCAATCTGTCTCATCCTCTTTACGAGGAACTGTGGCTGATGGGAAGCTCATTTAGCCACAGACTGATTCCACCAAAAAGCAAGATAGAACGCTTTGGACGGTCTTTTGTGCCCACTGCCATTAGACTCTACAGTAAGATCTGTACACCATCTCAAGAGAAACTCACTAATTCAGATTTTTATTTACTTTGTTTACTTACTCTATGTTGTCCTCCAACGAGAGCATTTCACTGGTGGGGATCATTAAAATATTCTCTTATCTCTTATCTTATCTCTTGAGTAAAGCTAATGAAGAAGAAATATGATCTCTGTTGCTAATTACACACACTTGTTACACATTACACTGTGACTGTACTCAATTGGATATTCCTCGGGTGGAAGAAAGCAGTTATAAACAACTCTTTTATATACAAAGTAAAATAAATATGAGGGCGTTTTAGCCAAATTAATACCATTCAATAAACAGTCAGTTTTTATCTGATATCAGAATTCAGTTTTTATCTGATATCAGGATTATTATTAAATCTCAAATCATAATCATAAATATAATGCATCAGGTATATTTTCAGATACTCCCATGTTTTAGTTTTGAAATCAAATTAGAAATAATTATATCTGAAAAATGTTCTTAATAATTGAGTATTGTTCATGAAGTACACTTCCATCAAGTGAGGTCCTTAGGTCTAAGCCTAGCCCTGAATATATTTAGTTCTGTCACATCTCAAAAAAGGCAGCTAATTGCTGTGGCAAAGCACTGTATGTTATTTACATTTATAGAAATGCCATCCAGAGTGTCATCCAGAGACCATAAACAACACAACCAGTGTAGTCAGGAATTGTCCTCATGAGCTACAGTAGCCGGCTGAGGCAGATGGAGAAATAGGTATTTTGTGTGTGTGAGCAATTAATGTGAAATCAGGATTTTAAACAACAAATTATTTATAATATTGTAACCAAACGAATATTACAAAAGGTAGGAGAGCATAAAAGATTTTAACAAATAAGATAAAAGAAATGTCAAAGACAAAATGGAGAGTAACAGACAAGAATATGGGTACAAAAAGACCAGAAAAAAACGACACCTCGAAGACAAAGAACAACATGCTGCTGCTGCAGTGAAGACAAGTGAATGACTGGAGATAAGAAGAAAACTGTTAAGAAATGCAAAGTTAAGTGTAAGACTGATTCTGGGAAAACTGGGAATGAATTGAGAATTGCAACAAAAGTAACACAGAAACAAAGAAAATGGCTAATAGAGAAAGAAAAGGTGAACTGGAATAAATTTATGAACAGGACAAGACAAGATAAGCAAAGCCATTTTGTATAGCAACTTAACCGTAGAGTGTGTTCTGCTTCCATTCATCTGTTTATAAAGTTGAAATCAGATCGAACTATGGCCTTTTTTGTTTTTGTTTGTTTCGTCCCTCTTGTAAAGTTGGTCAAATGTGTTTCTCCTTTTAGATGCTTTTCACTTCCTCCACAGGTCCTGATTGCCTGACAGACTGCTAATGCGCATCTAAGGGCTTCTTGCTTCTGAACCTTTCTACAACTAGTCAGTTGGCATTGTTTTCTTCAAGTAGGCTATGCTTAGATCAAACCCACTCAGCACATGCTGTACCTGCTTTATATCGACCCTATGTCTGCCTCCCTCAGGTTCTACTTCCTCCCTGCTGAAACAGTTTAAGGCAATATTCTGCACTGCATTAACACCTTTTGACAGCATCATTTTTATCCTTACCTTTGCATGTTTCACCTACTCTTTTTCGTACAGTTTAGGCAATGTGAGGCTCCCAGACATTTCTAATTGAGAGAGCTAAGCACCATACAAAGCATATAGTACATATCATAAATTGTGCCCGCACACCACCGCTCTCACCATCATCCTCTGACTCTCCATTTGGTCTGGGGATGAACACTGGCTCTGTTGGAAAGCAGTTGTCTTCTTTCCAGTAAACCATTTCCTTGGTTTCTGTATCGAATTTCGCGATCTACAATACACAAATGATAATTAAGGTATAATTAATAAATAATTCAGCTATACCATTATTTGATTTACTATGATATAAATATATATTATTAGTTTTTCCTGCTGTTATATTATTTGTTTACAGTATGCAACATATAGTGTTATACAGATGAGGTTTATGGACAAAATGAAAAAATATATTATATACATTAATCTAGTGATGCAATTAGGCACATCATCAGATTAACCTCAGGCTTCTCAGATGAAAGTTAGGACTTAAATAATGTCAATAGTGTCATCACAGCTTGACAGAGACTGTGAGAAGAACTCTGAGCCAGTATAAAACAGTAGAAAATATAGACAATATAAAAATAAATCTGTGGGCTATACTGAAAAACATTAGACCAGTAGATGCTTTATGGAGAAATACCTTTTCTAACCACTGGTTGATTTATTGTAAGTAGCTAAGTTCCTAATAATTTCTTCCATTTGTCTTTCCACTGGTGTTTTTGATTCATTTAGTTACACAAGCAAAAAAAGCTTATCTCTCAGACAACTGCTGTGGCCACACAGAAGGTCACTTTGTTCTAACTATGAATCATATACTTAGAAAAGAGCTCCAAAGCTGTAAAATAGATCATATCAATTCTGAAATGGTACCAAAGAGGTACTTAAGAGGAAGAGTCCCTTACAAACATCAAACATCAACTTCAAGACATTGAACAATATAGAACATAGCACCTATTGAATCAAATGACCCAAACTTTAAATGAGCAAAATTATTGATAATTTTGATAAATATTGATAACATGATACTAATTCCACCATGCTTCATAGAGCTAATGAGCTTTCTTTCTCCACACTTTGGCCTTTCAACCATTTTAGCAGAGGTTTGGTAAAGTTCAGGCCACTGACTGATGTTTCAGGGTTTTCACCACAGCCCTCCAAGTGCTTCTACCATCAGCTGTTTTTGTTTTCCTTTGCCTGTTCTGCCTGTGCTGCATATAGTGATATATCGGTGGCGTCTTTCTTTTTTTAGGTCATTCAAAAAGGTCGCCTTGATAAATTTTTTTATTTAAATGTTTGGCTTCTGGCCCTGCGATAGCCTGGGTGTACCTCACCCCATGACAGCTGGGACAGGCTCCAGCACACCCGTGACCCCTCTGGGGACTAAGCGGTATAGAAAATAGATGGATGTTTGGCTTCCTGCCATATTTATCTCTTTGATTTCACATTGGTCTATGAGTCTACACAGATAAAACCGAAGGCTCAAATCAATAGTAGTCACATGTTGCAGTCCTTATACTCACATGAAATGTTGACAATTTCTTACCAAGGTGTTATTATCTATGCTTACTTTATGTATTGAGTTATACATATAAAATAAGTTTCTAAATCTTTTTATCTTAGTTTCAATACATTTGGAAAGACTTCATAACACTTCATAATTCTAGATAATTGATAGTCTAATTAATACAAAATTAATGAAAAATGAAATCCCTATAATCAATTAAATGAATGAATAAATTCATACATTTGCTTAATTCATTCAGCAAATATAATTGTTCCACACATCTTGTGAGGTGTTACCTCATGGTCTGCCTAGTTTTTCCTGTGTCATGTGTCAATTGGGAATTAAATGACAGTATCACAGGAAAGTCCTTTGTTACACGCACTTTAGACTGCCTGGACTTGAGCACTGTTATTTTGTACACTTTACCACGCTTATCTTATCTCTGCAAATTACTACAACAACGCTTATCATCTCCTTTAAGGTCACAGCGATCATATGAAAGTTATTTAATCCATCATATTAATCCTCAAACACTGCATATCTCATCTTATAAGACTACAGACTTTCGTGTACTTTTGTAGTTTTTTTGTTGTTGTTGTTTTAGTTTTAATCTAATATAGCCGTGGTATTTTGACCAAGCCTTTCAAGGATATATTTTATGAACTTCTGCTGTATTTTGGCAGTTTTTTATTTTGTTGTAACACCAACAATGACATAATAAAAATTATCTTATCTTAATTGACTAAGCCATAATGCTTTCTTTTGTACCTTACTCTTGGTAGACATTATCTCCAGATTGTGCAAAAGCAGAGTGGTTTAAAGAACTTTCTTTTCCAAAGATTTGTGCAACTCACTACCTTAAAGCTACAATGTTTATAGTTTCCTTCCGTTGTTTACATTACCTTCTATTGTTTATAGTACCTCCTTGAAGTACAAGTGTACCTAATGGTAAGGACATGTGGCCAGGGCTACAAAGAGGTTAGGTATTTGTTGGGGCAACTGGGGCCTAGTTATGAATTTAGCTGTTTGCATCTTCCCTCTGCAATATCACTGCTGTCAGGAACAATCTGTTTCCTCATAGCCTTGAATTTGAATCTCCTGTTGTTCAAGGCTCCTTTTGGCAAATAGCACACATGAGAATAAGAAACAACAAATACTCCCCAATAGTTTTGTAATAGCCAGACTTAAAACAATAGGGAATGTTACCTTTACTGATACTGAAGATTCCTCAACACAGCTCCCATAGACAAACTTGTGCCTCTTGCCATTCAAACCATAATTCATTCTCGGCAATTCAAAGTCTGGTGGAAATAAATGGACAGATTTTGTGTTTGTATGGTGAAACAATTCCTGTCACACTGTGTCAGAAATAAGAACAACTTATCAGTAACTTCATTTGTCTGTTTTACCTTCATTAAGGACCTCTGCCTGGCACAGTAGTTTGCCTTCTTTCTCTTTCACAGCACTAGCTGTGGTGTATTTGAGATTCACCAAGTTTTCTCCAACTGCAATACCCTGTAAGCCCAGTCAGAATCTTAGACTTAAGCGTTGGAAAAGTATATTGCCTCTAAATTTCACGATTAATATTAATTACATATTTGAAAACAAATCCAACCTTGTCTGACTGAATGGGAAGTGCAAATCTTCTGTAGCTTGATTTTGAATACACTGGGGTCTCAGTGTTTGTCTTCAGGTAGAACATATCATAAAGCTTGCTGTCATTATAGGCAATCACGTCAAAGATGACATGACCATCATCCTCAAAAGCATTCACGTGATGGTAGATAACCATTGCTCCAGTATAGTACTTTGTCTCAACCTCTTTGCCAGTTTTTCTGTCTATCAGGTGGATCAGAGTCTAAGGAAGAAATAAACATTAATAAAATGGTGCTTATTTCAACAGCATGACTATAATAATAAATACATGAAAAAAACAAAACACAAAGAGCAGCCACTCCTTACATTTTCCTCAGGGCAGAACTTCAAGCAGCTCGCCCAGTTGACTCCCCTCATGTACGCTGTGGTCATCTTTAGGATGTCCAGTTTGAAAGGCTGTTCGATGAAGATGAAGTAATTGTCCGTCATGCCAAAGCTGTGGTAATAGCTGGGTGTGAACAGAGAGCGGCAGGGAATTGTACAGACTGTCTCTACGTTCTTCAGCATAGGGACATCCTTCCCTTTGTCTGAAATGCAGAAAGCCAAAGTCACAAATATATATATATATATATATGTATATGGTATTGTTAATGCATTTACAAAACATTACAATATTCCTATAATAAATGCTTCTGGATATCAAGGGCTGATGTAACAATCATAATGATGTACCATAAACCCTATGACATATACAGTTAGGTCCATAATCGTATTTGGACAGTGACAGAGTTGTATGGCTCACTAGTTCACTAGTGTTTAATGATGATGTGACTGCTGACAGAAGTAGCAAGATGAATTCTGAGGTGTGTAGGTGACTATACTCTCTGCTCATTTTCAGCCAAATGCTACAAAACTGACAGGACAACACTTTACAGTGCTTGTTGTATGTTGAGGAGGTGGCATCAAGTCTGGTGAGTGCAAGAGACTGAACAAGCTTTTCAAGAAGGCAACAAAAAGGAAAGGAACTGGACAGCCTGGAGGCCGTGGCAGGGAGGGGGATGGAGGACAAGATCAGTGCTATCCTGGACAATCTGCCTCACCTACTTTATGATGAACTGTGGCAGATGGGAAGCTCATTCAGCCACAGACTGATTTCACCAAAAAGCAAGACAGAATTCTTAAGGTGGTCTTTTGTTCCCACTGCCATAAGACTGTAGAATAACATGTGTGCACCATCTCATCAATAATTTAAACTACTCAGTTTTTTTTAATTGTTGCTTCTAAGTTGTTCCTTAAAATAAAGCTGCAAGTCTACGCTTTGATCACATCTTGACTGTTTTATTTCAAATTCATTGTGGTGGTGTATGAACACAAAATCACAAAAACTCACTGCCCAAATACTTCTGGGCCTGACTGTCAGTGTGTGATAAACACTTAATATGCAACCTAAACCTGTTTACCTACAGTTTGAGTACAGCTGATGACAGGACAAACTACAGGTTCACATACCTTTCTCTGACACAGCAGGGACTTTGAACAGGATATATTTAGTCTTGCCCTTCGCTGCTATTGAAGTTCCAATGTTGTAGGCATTGCCATCCTTGTCGTAGTGTGGATGGGATGAAGCTAGATTTATAGGCAGGTACTTCGTGTAGTCCACCTGTGTGAAACAGTTTAACAACTCATGAGCTCAGACACAAATGCATTTCTTGTCTGAATGTTAAGATCAGCAGATGATGTTACTTTGTCCTGAGTTTCCAGAGTCACAGGGTCAATCTTGCGGATATAGTTCGTTTCTGAGGTGGCAAAGTATTCGTTTCCATATTTGATGAAATTGCTTGCACCGTTGTCAGTAAAATCAGGCACTGTGTGGTTGAGAAAGGTAATCGCCCTAAAAAGTAAGAAGTTTTCGTGAAAATCAACCAACACAAAGGACCTAAATTCCTCATACCGAAGGTCCTTTAGAAAAGAGTGACAGCATGGAATTTTTTAAGTCTAACACTGAACCACTGAAACTCCAGAGAATTGTGAAAGCACTGGATGCAAAGTATATTTCACTTGATGCAGTTTGCAAATAAATAAAATAGTTGTACAACAAAAAATGAAAACATCAAGACTATGCTTACTTGACAATTAAGTTCTTGCTCGGGTCTGGATATGCCATTGTGCCCATTTCAGACACAACTATTCTGTTTGCAGCCATGTTAGCTTTATAGGTGTCTCCTCTGAGGAATTTGCTTCTGTGCGTCATTTCACCTGTAAATTTAAAAAAAAAAAACTTATTTCCATTGTTTGGATTTGGTAGCTTCTCCTCAAGTGCATCTCAAGTTCTGCTGATATTGATATTTCATGAATCATTATTTAACGCCATTCGGGTGATAAGTGCAATACCAACCATCTTTAAAGGTGAAGCTGTGCATAATGGCCAATCCATCAAACCAGTGGTTGTAGCTGGTGTCCCCCACCGAAAAGATGCCAGGACCATTACGCAGCAGTGTGCCTTGCAGCCAGTTAGGAATGTTCCCTGTTTGAAACACGGAAAGAAAAACTTTGATGTACTTTTATTCAGTTCTTCAGTAAGAATAAAAAACTCGAGCTACCTTTCACTTCTGCCTTCGATGGCTCCGGTGCCTCCACCGCGTTCTTCGGGAACTCTTGGAACATGTTCTGTGATGGACAAGTGACCACGGAGGTGTCTTAACACTACTGAAAGCAATCAACAGCGTAAACCACTCCCTTTATAGCTGTTTTGAAACGGCTTGAGGGAAGTGAGGGGGGGTGATGTGCAAAGGGCGTCTTATCTATATTTGAACGTGATTTAATCATTTCAGCGAAATCCACAGTCGTGGTTTTAGATCATTTTGTACCTGTCAAAAGATAAACAATACTTTTTACAAAAACGTGTCTTTGATGAACTATTGGGTCAAATACAGGAGTTACAATGTTATTTTTCTACCTTTTACCTTTGGCTTCTCTAACCCCATTACATAATTTGCAGTGTATGTGTGTGTGTATGTGCTTTTTAGAGTATTTAGATTTGTAGTATATTTTGTTGAGTTGAGTACTGCACAGTTAGTTTTACTCAACATAGTAATTGCATTGACTCACGTGTAGAATCGTTTACAAGCAAGCCTACAACAATTATAATATACAGTTATATTCCAACGGGTAGTAGTAGTAATATCTTTGAAATAAAATAATTAATTTTATCTGCTCTGGTGACTAATCTTATATTACTTTATTACTTTATAGCACAACCTCCTATCATTTGCATTTTTCTTGGAAGGTAGGTGGGTTAATTCTTCCAGGTAAAATAAACACTGAACCTTAATGAGCTGCAGAGATTTTGTGCTGTGTTCTGTGAGTGTGTACACCAGATCTGTACCTTAACCTCCTAATCCACATCCAATCAGAGGGTGAACATTATTATTTTATGACATTTGTCCATTTGCGTCTCAGAATAGGCATCTGCTGACATGAACTGTGTGTGCTGAGGAAATGTGGGGGAAAAGTGATACTTCTTATCTGTATAAGCTCTTCTATGCTGAAGTGGTGATCTTTTCAGCCGTTCAAATTCTGAGTTATCTTTGTCCAGGATATCTCCTTTATGTCATACATTAAAAAAAAATCTCTAGAACTCCCTTCTTCCACCTGAGGAATATCGCTAAAATTAGGCGCATCTTGTTTCAAAGTGATGCTGAAAAATTTGTTTTCTAGACTGGACTACTGTAATTCCCTACTAATAGGAGGTCCCAGTAACTCCTTAAAAAGCCTCCAGCTAATCCAAACTGCTGCAGCCAGAGTTCTGACTAGAATCAGCAAGAGAGATCATGTTTCTCTATTTTCTCTTCCCTCCATTGGCTCCCTGCAAAATCCAGAATAGAATTTAAAATCCTTCTCCTCACATATTTCATCCTAGCAGACCAAAATGCATCCAAAGTCTACTCTGCATCCTAGAGTTTAGAGTCTAGGATGTCTAGAGTTAGTTTCCAAATGTAGGAACGGGAGGCAGAGCCTTTAGCTCTCAATCCCCTCTCCTGTGGAACCAGCTCCCAGTTCATGTTCGGGAAGCAGACACCTTCTCTACTATTAAGACCAGGCTTAAAACGTTCCTTTTTGATAAGGCCAATATTTAGAGCTGGCTCAGATGACTCGGATACTGTGCAGCCCAACCACAATGCCCAGTGTTTGGTTGCTGACTGTTGTTGTTGTTGTTGTTTAGTGGCCTGTTGCTTGCTTCTCTCTCTCTTTCCACTCACCCCAACTGGTTGAGGCAGATGGCCACCCACCCTGAGCCTGGTTCTGCCTAAGGTTTCTTCAGTTAAAGGGAGTTTTTAATCTTAATTGTTGCCTAGTGTTTGCTTAAGAGGTATTTTTTTAGATTTTCTATATATTCATATGGTTTTATTGTTAAATTTGGTTGTTAAAGATTTTACATTGTAAAATGCCTTGGGATGAGTTTTGCTATGAATTGTCCTTATTAAACATCAATTGAATTAACTGTAAATTATGGCTGTCAAATAAATTTTGTGACTTAAAAGGTAAAAAAAATAAAAATAAAATAGGCCTGCAGTCGTGTGCGAAGGTTAGTGCCCCATCAATTCTCTTTTTGCATTTGTGTGTAAAAATACAATAAAATCATTTATTTATTGTAAATCTTTAGTATTTGGAAAATACTACCTCAACTAACTTTTTTAACCATGGCATTATTTCTAACACAAAAATAAAGCCAAAAAAGGAAAAAACAACAACAACAACAGCAAAAAAACATGCATGCAAAAAATGCGTCCCCTTATTGCTTCCATAGGATTAAAAAGGATAAGTTGCAGGCAGGTGCTTCTAATCATTAGCCCTTGATTAACTGTTCATCAGCAGGTGTGCAGACCTCTATAAAAGCAGAAGCCTTGTCAGTTTGCTTGCCTGGAGCATTCAGGCAACAGGCAAGAGAGAAAGCCATAAACAATTGTTGTTGCAATTTGATCTGGAAGGGTTATAAAACCATTGCCAACAATTTGGAATGCAGCGTTCTACAGTAATAAAGGTTATGCACAAGTGAAAATCATTCAGGAAAGTTGCCACAGCTGAGGCTCACAAAACTGCATATGAACAAACCACAAGATTTCTGGTTGTAGAGCTGTTTGGCTTTAATGCACAGCACCAAACACAGCAGAAATGCTTCATATCCACTTTCAAGCACAGTGGTGGAGAGGTGATGATTTGGGCTTCTTTTTGCAGCCACAGGACCTGGGCACATGCAGTTACTGAGTCAACCATGGACTCCTCTCTATATGTATTCTAGAGGCCAAATTTGAGGGCAAAGCTTGGTTGAAACTGGGTCATGTAACAACGTAATGGTCTGAAGCACGTCAGTCAAATTACATCAGAAGGGCTGAACAGTAAAAAAATTAAGGTGTTGAAATGGCCTAGTCACAGTCCAGACCAAAACCCTCAATGATCTGATGCAAAGTTGCAAAGAAGAATGAGCCAAAATTTCTCCACAATGATGTGAGAGCCGATAAAGTCATACAGGAAAACTATTAGTTCAAGTTATTGCTGCTATGGGTGGATGTACACCTTTTTTTCTTTGTTTTTTTCTTTTTGGCTTCGTTTTAAATAAATAAATAAAGTTATATGTTTGAGAATGTTCTGGGGATGTAGGTATAGGTAGATAAGGGAACCTTGAGGACAATCATGTCCTTTAATCTAAAACCCAAGGCAGCAAGTATCTACTCTGATAATGAACTTGCACTTTGATCACAAAGTGTGAACATTCACAAACATTCTGGGAAAAAAAGGAATATTTTGTTTACTACAGTGTACCTTGACATTGTCATTACATAACCCTTAAATAGTGGCTGTGAATTAACTGTTGCAGAATCCAGACAAAATGGTTGCTGATTTTAGCACAATGCTCTATTTAAAGTGTTAATGTCAACTGTAAGTATCCATTCCTGCACTGGAGCTGTGAATTGTTCATTGTTTAATTTATTTCAGAATATCAAAGGGAATGAAATTACAAGGCAACACTGTCCTCTGGTGGCTTATATAAGGCATTACTTAGGCTTTATACAATTTATTGGTCATCTCTATGATAAATATAAAGAAATGTGAGCAAAAGTGGCGTATGAAGATGCTTTCAACAGAAGAGTATGGTATCATGCTTGCTAATATAAGGCAACTCAAGAGGATGGCTTGGTGGATTACAAACATGGGGTGAAACTCTTATGGTTTGTATTGTGGCCCATGATGCATGCTGGTTAGCTTAGTTAGCATGATACTTAGTTTAGTGGGCTAAGTGGGTAAATAGGAATCCATTTCTGTCATTGAAATAAAACGCCTTGCTACAAAGAGGTAGTGAAGTAGCAATAGACATCATGCTATGTGTAGGTCGGACTCCAGGTGAGGTGCAATAATCACAAATTTGTGGCCCACATATTCGCCAGGATAGTTAAAGGCAAAGGTCTACTATAAACTCAAGACCAGCTGCAGGGCCCTGTATTATTTAACATGAATTCTGGATGTCCATATAATACAAATAAAATACAAATATTTGCTGACATTAAACTGTTCCTGTCTTATTCTCAGGGCAAGTGGTATCACAATAGCAAACAAAGGCAAACCATGTCTTCAAATAACACTAATCAGGCTGTTAGGTTAACATTGCTACCCTGCAGTAATGATTTTACTCATGTTCTTGGCAGCGTGATGACATCAAGCTTTAACATTTCTTTAATCCTGTACTCGAAAATGCTAAAAAACATGTTTAAATGAGACACATCACATCAGTTAATTTGGTATTTATTGTAAAGAACAAATGAAAATGTAAATCCAAATTTGCCCAGCACTCCCACCGAGTATTTTCTCATCCCCAGTACATTCAGAGTATGTCACCAATCACCTACTCACATCTCACCTCCATGTAACATTCAGAACAGAAATACCAGCAACAGTTTAACTATCTGATGGTGGCACCATGCTGCCTATTAACATGGCATTAGATTAATAAATTAAAGACAATGGTACGCATATAATGCAAGATGCTCATATGATTCATGTTTATTTGCACTGCCCAGGTTATAAACTGTGCCGATTAGTATTCAAGTATTCCCTTACTGATTATTTTTGATGTTCTCATCACATCATTACGATCATTATTTGTGGATTACATTAAGTGGCACAGTACAAGAATAACGTTTAAGTAAACATTATGTACATGTACTAAAGAAAAAAAAACAAAAGTTGTCTACATTTGTCAAATGTAAATGCTATTTTGTTCAGAGTGCAATCCCCATGCAATACCACATGCAGTTATAAAGGGTGCATGAAGACTGTATCGACCACATGTGACCTTGCATTCAGAGCCACTCTGCTTCTACCAGATGTGGCCTGCTGTACTGACACCTTTGCATGATTTGTAATTAATTTCTGTGAAATATTAAGATGCTATATCCTGACTCTTTTCTAAGATGTGAGATAGTGACATCCACTTGTAAAATACATGACATCCATTCATAATAACACATCAAGTCCATCTGATTTCAAATGCTCAATGTCACAAAGAAAAGTTTTACCATGGCAAACTTATCTTCTAAAATCATAACTAGCCACAACATGCAATGTGAACAGAACTGAACCATCAAATCATGTTTGCAAGTTGGCACTGCTGTGCGAAAATGTTCAAGGAAAACAACAGTATCATCCTGCGATGACACAGGAAGTCTTCACAACGGAGTAGTAATGGCTTAAGTACTGGCACAAAAAAACAACAACAACAACAAAAAAAAAAAATCAGAAAAAGAAAAAAAAAAACAACATAACAGGACTCAACATCCAGCCTTAACAAGCTTGTGGATTTTACATATGAAACAGATTTATGACAAAGTCCAGTCACATTAAACAGGTATCAGGCATGAAAACCAAACAAGTAAATCACTGAAAAATGACTGTTTACAGTGTTGTGAGGAGTTGGGTGAAAGAACATATTCACTGTGCAATCATAAGTTTTTTTTTAAAAGGCAACAAAATCAAATGCTGAACATAGCAAGGCATACTTTAAAAACTAGCAATCCCTGTTTCACAAAATGGTTTGATGTACAGCTCATATTAAGATACACTTACAATGAAAATTCAAGTACATGTTCAGAAATCATCGATGAATTGTACGATTTAGTTTTAACATGTGGTGCATTTCTCATAAAAACCTTTGAACTGAATTGTAACTTTGTTCAGTGTTGTACGGTGATTAATATCCAACTCATTAATCAATAGAAAAAGATACAAAACAATTACAACATGTGAATCTTCAGAATTTTGCCACATATTCATGTCCACTGAAAACAAAGCACAATCTCTGTATGCATTTGATGAAGACATATGGAAGTGAACATTATGTTTAAAAGCTGATTGGAAATTATAGATAACATGAGGCAGAAGCCATTTTCATCACAAAGTCAACAATTACAAAATAAATCTGACACAAACAGCATTTTTACAGTACAAAACACTGATTATTGTCTTTGATTTTACAAAAACCTCAAATCTGCTGAATCAAAATGAAAACAATGAACTGAATGGAATCGCCTGTCTAAAATCCTCAACAATCATAGCAGCAGGGTGCAAACAGTGTGTGCCTGAAAAGATACCGTAAATATGAAATTTGAGCATTAACATAAACATCAGGTCAATGTCCGATGATGGAAAAACAGCTTCAGTGTCAGTGTCTACTACACCGATTTCAAACCAGGTCAGTTTTATACCTTAACATGCATTGTGAAATGTGAAATAAATACAGTGCTGACTCCCATGAAACAGCGTGAACAACATATTTTTGTTTGTGCAATGTGAAACTTTTTTTTCCCCATTCTGTTGTATACACATCAAATCACATGGATTTATAAATAAGATGTTAACAACTGCCTCAATATTTCTTAACGAAAATTACACACACAGCATTAACATTCAGATTCCCTTTTAGCATTTCTAAGGTACTCTATCTGTTAGTCTCCTGTTCATTAAAACGTTTAACTGTTTGTGTTTTTTAAAACTAATTGGTCTTGGCTCCAGCAAGACAAAAGAAACAGATTTCATACATACCGTTGCCCTTTCAACCCCACGTTATTTAAAATAATCAAATGCATTGAAGACCCAGTTTTTTAAATGGAACTCTTAATTAAAAGACTGTATTTGGCTTGGTGTGTCTCCATCAATTCCCTGGAAATTTATCTCAAAAAGGAGGAAAAAAGATACTTAACATCATTCCCTCAACAGATATCTGGCAATGATTTTATGGCACTAACCATTGGACTCAATACATGTTATTGAGGTTCCCTTAAATCTTGAAGCTTTATCTTCACCATGAACTTGAGTTTTGTCATTTTTATTCTGGGATTCAGGCGGCAGTAATAATAGAAAAAGAAACATTTGAAAGTCTTTCATTAAGCAGTAATTGTGTATAGAACAGTAAACTTTTGACAATTTGTGGTTGGACTAACCGTCCACTGTCCCAGAATGACCTCATATGTGTTGTGGTAAATTGTTCAAGAGAAAAATAATTGGCCATGCAAACAAGAGTATTGCTAAGAGGTCATTTGATGGCTTAGAGATGGCCTGTTAAATGGTCCATCGGTACATCTCAGAGAGTGTGCCCACTTTCCAAAAAATAAAATGCTCTCCCTCAGTACATTCGGTCCTGTAGTGTCCCAGGTCCCAAGTATGCTGCTAATGAAGCAGTCTTCCACGTAAGAGTCTGAGCTGCTGCATGTCAGTGCACAAAGACTGATGTCTTTTTGTCTCTGTTGTGTTTCTCACCACTGACGATCTGGTTCATTTAATCTGTCTTCCCATTCTCCTGAAGTCTACTGGCTTTGCTCCAGTGTGGCGAACGAAGCACCTTGTAACACCCGCGGGCAATCTTATGCATCCACATAATGTTCATGATGTCCAAGCAGATACTGGAGCAGATCCAAGCTACACGGCCACCCCATGGCACCAGGTAAAAGGCGTCAGTGCCATACACTGCATACATACGACTGTAGTAGACCGGCATGACAGCGATGCGGACCATGAAAAAGACTACCGCCATGGCAACGCCATTTGCCATATTGGGCCGGGAGGACTTGGGATAACCTAGTACCTCAAAGAACCAGCTGAAACACAACACATTATTAAAAAATATGTCTTGCAGGATAAAGATGTAAATATGAAAAAACATCAAGACAATATTGAGTAACGTGAAACACCTGCATAACTGTTTATCCAGATAAATGGTTTGAAAGGATTTTGACAAATTCTTAAATATAAGCTGAGCTTTGACTCTAAATTTAAAGACCCATATCATCAGTAAGCAGGTACGTACCGCTGGTTCACACATGGTGTAGAAAACTCAGCAAGCAGCCGGAAGTTAGCAAAATAAGGCAACATTCCTTGGCCCTGGAAGGACACGGTAAGAGCAGGAAGACAACAAAACAAGAGCATATAGCAAAGCAATTCATCTAAATGTCAACATTTAAAAATAATGAGCAAATAACAACACAGCACAGGCTTTGATACATACACTGCACAACCATATTAACATACACTGGGCCAGCCACTAGTTGAAGGAACAATCAAAAGCCATGCAGAGTAAAAAAGCAATATGTTTTACCGCCAAACATTGTTTACAAGATCAGGGCCTGTGTTCCATGTCATCTTAGACACAAGATCATCTTCTGCATCTTTTACCCACCTTGTACCTGAGCTGAAAAAGCACACATACTGGCTTTGATTGTGACTGAGAATTAAGCCCTTAAGTGATCCTACTATAACATCAGCTTACATGGCCTTATTTTCATTCCTCTTCACACAATTGGCCCAATTTTCAGCTGATGTTAAACAGCATGAAGATGATCTCCAAACCAAAATGCTTTCAGGATACCTGATCTCAAACACTGTTGACATGGCCTACCTTGTTAAATCAGCAGTAACCTTTAAACATCAACCACTCAGACTATAATGATGGTGTTAAAATTGTGCCATTAGCCAAATAAGTTTGAATAATGTATTGGATCGGAAAAGTGCATTAGTGAGATTGAGCTGTGATTTTGATCTTAATTAAAACAATTGTTTAACTCAGTTCTGAAATTGGGTTTTGTGTCAAATTCCAGACTATACAAATTCAGAACAAGTTAAGCTCAAAATTGAGATAAAAGTCACAGTATTCAATTTTACTAAAACACCTTTAAAATAATCCAAGGTTATGTGTCTACTGGCCTTACATTTACAGCATAAAAAAGAAGACTTACCGTCAGAGCTGAAACAAAAGCTGGTAATTAAAACACATTTATCATGAGATAAAAACAAGGTACGTCTGCATTGCAGTTTTTGTACCATACGATGTGAACTTTCCACCTAGCATGAGCATGCTAGTACCTCTAGGAACTGGTAAGTCCATACTGTGACTGGGCATCATATCTGCTCAGTGCAACACAACAGCAAAAACAGCAGACAAGACAGGAATGAAGAAGTCCCCATCTAGATCAAAACGCGTTCAGGTTTTCTAAATGACACACATTGCTTTTTGGTAGTTTTTGCATGTACGGGGATGACATGACCCAACATGGTGTTGGCAGATTTGCATGTAGGGTTTAAAGAGGGGCTATCTATGTTAAAGTCAGCAGAGAACACAGACAGACAGACATATATTAGAAGAAAAAAAGGCCACCACAATTGGAAGAAAATAAGAAGCAACACTTACAACACTGAAAATAAAGCATGCATGTAATATTTTCACTCTAGTTATTATGTTATCTTTTCAGTCTTTGATTGAAATATGCTTAAAAGTTAATACACACACACAAAAGACAGTTTATGTTGCTGTAAACAGACTTTAACAATGTTTTGAAAAAGGGAATTGTGACTGACTAGTCAATAATCAAATCATAAAACATGTTGATTCAATTAATATATGTATTTCCAAATATGTTTCCCATTTCATGGGGTAAATTCAATTGTGAGTTAATGTGGCTGTGTCCCTCAGGATTAAATATTTGTTGTTTTTTTAAATTTTTTTGTATGTGACATGAACACTTACACATAAATACACTCAACACATTAACTAATAAGACAACAGATGACAAATTTGACTGAGTGCAAAACTAAATAAACGAAAATCATATCAAGGCTGGCCTATTGTGCTTTTTTCTGCAAATGTAATATATATCAATAAAGCCTTAGAATGTTTTTTGTAGTTGGCTAAAGAGAAGCATTCATTTTATTATACCACATAACAGTCATGAGTGTCCAGTGACAGTATGGCCTGCTTCGTCGCATTTACCTAATAGTTTTAGATGCAGGTGCCTGCTCTATTTTTCCAAATGAAAAGCTGGATTTACAATATGACTGGAAATTTTTATTGCATTTCATCCATGTGACACAGTAATATTATTATTTAGGCATGATTGCGGAAAGGTAATTCTCCTCGTTAAGAAGAAGGCAGACAAAAAAACAAGTGCAAATATGACGTGTGTCACATCAGAGAAGAAATCTGTAAATCCAGCCATTTCAGTAAGGGGGGAGATGTACATTTCAACTGCAGCATTTACATTAAACACGTTGTTAAAATCAGTCCTCTCTAGTGATTTCTTGCCTTCTATCAAGATTTTATGAGTAATTTGCCAAAAATCATGTGAAGCCGAATTTATAGTACTAAGCAAACTATATATGTTTTTAAATTTACGAATGTTTTAAACATGGGCACTCTAACATAACTAAATATACCTAAAATAAAATGAGCATAATGGAAAAGACTTTTTAGAGCATTAACAACAGTCATTTTGTAACTGTTCCAATCTCAAAATGTACACCTGGCAGAATTCAATCAACATGGCATTAGAAAAATGTCCTTGCTGCTACATGATGCACTTTATCGTCTGGGGTCATGCGGATGGCATTATCTGAGTGGCTCTGTCAGTATTCCCTCATCAGGGAGTGTCAGGAGGAATATAAGGAAGAGAAACAAAAGGCAAAACTAAGCTTTGGCACATAAACACATAAGCGGAAGGTACTGTTGATAGGCAGGTAAATAATTAAGAAAGCTAAGTACTGTTTGCTGGCATGCACAATAACAAGAAAGGAACCCTGCCTGTGTGGAACGCCTTGAAACTGCTAGCATGCACACCAGTTAAAGTTCAGCATTCAGCTGCACTAAGCTCAGAAAGGTTGAGCTTACACCAGGTTCACACAACATTAAAGGGGGTCGGTAAAACAAACAGAAAGCACAGAAATTGTAAGGGCAAGGTGAGGGGGGAAGGGAGTCATCAGCCAGTACCATCATTGAACATTCCATGCAAAAAATACCATAGTTATTCTTTTCTATAATAATTATAATCCTGGCCACCTAGAGGGTTTCAGATTGAACCAAGAGTGAACAGCACTGCCCATAAATGATAAGCACGCTCAACTATTTCCATATCTAGGTAAGAGCTAATTATAAAATAGCAGTGCAGGAATAACCAGTGAGTCACTAATTAGTACCTCAGACAAGTTGTGAAATTATTATAAGTCTAATGTCGATGCTTTGTAAAATTTCTAAGAGGATGACTGAGTTGGTGAATTATGTGGGTCAACCATCACGCTTTAATGGTGCAGCGCTACAATTTCTAAAGCTCAAATATCAAATCAACTCACACTACAAATATAGTTATCTATGTTGCTACTATGCTGCTCAAGGTACAGTTGTTCACACAGTTGTTAACAGTTGAACAAAAATGTCAAACATCCTCACAACTCCATTAAAACTGTTTAAACTTTTTAGAATCATTCTGTCCGAGGCAATCAAAGCAGAAAAGCAATGTCTCTTGCTAAAACACACTATGAGGTTGATTTGCACTATCATTAAGGTCTCCTTATCTCATGGGTCTGTACACTTTTGGGTGCACAACTTACACAAATACTGCAAATGCTGCCCTTGCCTTGTGTAAATGTATCTAACCTTTATGAGCTGTATGGCTGCATAGGGTCAGTCGTGGATGCTCAGGTTGGCTAAATGAATATTGGCGAAATTAGTTGAAACATCTAGGTTGAGAGGACAGAGCCGTTCACCCTTGGTTGTCTCCTTCCCATCTTGCCTGCACATCCTGCTATTGGACAATAGGGCACTCACCAGTACATAGTAGTAAGCATACAATGCTGCCAGATGGTGAACTACAAAAAACTTGTCTCCTATCGCCTTCCAGTAGTAAAATATTAGCAGCAGATCTGGAAAACAGACAAACAGGAGAAAAAAAAGAACACATCAATCAATAGTTTAAAATACATACAAGCAATGTAAACTTTAAAACACTGATTAGTTTGTTTTACTTCTGACACACATAATACAGTGTCTTGACTTGGTCTCTGTTTCACTCATTTTCTGGATAAACTGTACATTTCTCTTACCAGATATGAGGTAGCCTGTTGTGATGGCAACATTAGTTTTCACCAGCGTGGGATCCCCCCTGTTAAAAAAACAATACATATTTGGTTTGACCTGTTTTTTGTGATAAAATTAAACTAAAAGTAGCTGCGGTTAAAAACAAGTTGGCTGGTTACACTAATGTTCAGTTTTTTTGTTCATGCGTTGTGTTGTTCTTGAAGGAGTGTGCATGAGAGGCAGAAAAATCACTAATCACCAGTCTCTTTACTTTGTTGTTTTGTTTGTTGTGCTTAGGCTGTTAATCTTGCATGTTTCTTATGTCACCTTTATTGTCAAATAAAATGTTGCTGATAGTGTTAGAGTACAGTTTTTTGCAGTAACCTTGTTAATGATTGCTGCTATGAATCTACAGTTGTGCAAGTTACTTAGGAAAATGTGGTGCATACAAAGCCACAGTGTACTTTGAACTCTGTGTAGTGTACATGCCAGTTCAGAGTCAGTGCCTGGCCAAAGAATTGACACATTTATTCCTTTTTGGCTTAGCAAAAGATAAACAAGAGCCACCACTATCACTCTTCCTTAACCATGAATTCCTCTTATTATGAGCCATATGCAAACCACTGTATTCACTACTGACCACAAGGCCAGAGCTTCACAGACTGCACAAAAGCTGGCAAACCGTATAAATGAAAATAATGACAGTAAATCTTAAAAACATGCGATGAACACGCAAACTCTCACCAAACTGGGTCTTCGTTGACAGCATCATCAAAGAACAAGATGTAGAGACAGAAGATTCCCACCAACAGTGCGTGAAATGTTGACACCGTTCTGAAAGGAAAACCGGAAAAAAAAACAATGATTATGATCAGACACAAATTCTGACATATGTCAGAAATACTCTGTTCAATAAGCTTGTCAAAGAAATAGTACATTTTTTACATTTATTTTTATATTCAAAGTGCTTTGGAGTCTCTCTGTGGTTTAGAGCACTGATTTTTTTGTACTCACAGTGAATCAGCTGATTGCTTGTCAGGGCTACACACAGATTCAGACCAATTAGACTAAGAGATTAAACACTGCTGAAGGGTCGGACAGAGCAGCGCATAGTCCCAGTCAGTCATTCAAGCAGTGAGACAGTCCTAACAGTTCTCACCAATCACTCAGTGAGACAGAATGTCAGCCACACTGACTGTAAGACAGACTGAAATCTGTGAAATCATGGGGCTCATTTGGGATCTTCCTAACCTGGATCCATCCCCAATAATCATTCATTTCCATTTGCTCATAAACCACATGACCATTTCAATTTTACAAGTACTCTCATGAGTAATAAACTGAGTATGAGAGAAAATTAAAATGGGTGATTCATGCACGTTGGGCCATGATGGAATACTCCAAACACCCTTCTAGGCTGAACACCCACTGTCCCTCAATCTACAGTATCAGTAATGCTGTGTCCATGATGGCCACCCAGCTTCCACTGTTAGGACTTCAAAAGCCTTTTGATCACAGATGACATTTGGTGAGCCAATAGCTGATCAAATAGCTCACAATGGTTCTGAATTCCCACTTGTTTGTTAATTTTTGACTCATGAACCAAAGATAAACGAGTTCCACTGAACGTGACAGGGATTATCTGCTATATTTTCTGCTCTTACTTCACTGAATTATTACTTCAATCTGAGGTATGTTGCTAAACTGCTAGATACCGTATATGTCCCTAATGGAATCAAATAGCAGAAGAAACATCAGATGAACAAATTATGATCAATGTGCAAATGAAAAATATGAAACCTAAAAAGCCAACATATTGAATAACAACAGCTACATCATAGTGTATATTAACAGAATTACAAAAGTCGAAAACCGAAAAATTGAAAAGCCGAAAAACAGCAAACCACAATGATGTCAGTGACCTTGATGTGGCATGTGGAGCAAACCCTGCAAAATATACAAAGCATCCTAAGTGAGTCAGATACTAGTGTCACAGACAATTTGGTTGACTGTCAGTGCTTATCTTTGAACACTGCTGAAACACTCCCCCTTTGGCCAACATCTGAGCTGAGAGCAGTGTCACGCTCTCTGTTGTACACGGCATGTAAATAGTCACATTCGTCATGATCATAAGTTTATGTCAGGTCACCTTGAATTCCATTCCACCTTCTGCTTGTCACTGAGGCTGAAGAAGCCAGAGCTGATGCGCATGGAAATCCAGGGGCTGACTTTGTGGAAGAGCCACTGGAAGGTCAGGAAACTGGTCACTGAGATGGCGAGAATAAGCTGGCTGAATGGGTCCATGGCCACCCAACCTCACTGTGGTAGGATGAAGAGAAAGAGGGTACAGGTTAGAAGGAAAACTGCAAATTCAATCATGTTCTGTTCAGTTTAAAGGTAGATACAGTATGCTAGAGAGGACTAGAAGACTTGTGTTAAACATCCACAAGCTTATACATTAACACCCCCTTTAACGCTGTCTGTAGTGGACCTGCTCTAAAAGAGCAGTTTTAGTGTTTGTTGCTTTAAATGCTAAGAATATGCAATGTTAGTTATGACACTGTGAACACGTAGGGATATAGCGGCGTGTAATACAGCACCAACAGGCTCAGCAGCGACAACGTGGAATCTGAGAAGGAAGTTTTAAAGGTTGAAATGTACACCTTCCTGCTAGTGAAGGCGTTTAGACTAACAACACTCTGCATGGCAGATACAGACAGGATGGGCGTGGTCTCTCAGGTAAAGCAGGGCCACTGGATGAAGTGGCACCTAATATTAGATCAATTCTAGGAGCGTAGCTTTACTTCAGCACATTTAGCGTGTAAAACAAGCCATGCTTAAAAGATAATGCACCTGTAGACGTAGTTAAGTGCTGAAGTGCTTAGCATCTGTCATTTAATTTACCACACAGCATGCGAAATGTAAGCAAAATGGGATTTAGTTTGAAAGGGCATGAATAGACATGATGCAGCACAGCTGAAGACTAGGAGTGAGAGACTGGCAAATGAGCTTAGATTTAGGAAAACATCTCATAGAGACCCTTACGAAAAAGAAGTATACTATTAGTATTAGTATACTTCTTTTAAACTAAAAATTAGCATACTTTCAGTATATTTTTTATGTACTGGGTAAACGAAACAGTGAGCTAGCATGCTGGATACCTTGTTGTTTGGTCTACTAGGATGCCCAGGCAGTGTGCTGGCTAACCTACCACATATTTAAGTAGCATGCTAATTAGCTTAAAGGCTTAGTTAACTAGATTAAAAATGGATACTTTAATTGGTGAGATGACACTGTTGAAGGTGACTACTCGGCTGTTGCTTGGTGGTTTGAGCAGCATGCTACTGATGGTAGCAATGTGTTGTGTAGCTTTATATGAGGTTGTAGATTGGTTGTAGTAGTGAACATACTGGTGGCTGTTGATAACAGAGTGAACTCCTGTTATGGACACTGCTAAATACCTGGATCAGGGGTGTTCAGTCAAACAGAAGCTGCAAGATACCAATTAACCTTTTTTTCCACTTGTCCATCCCTGTTTAATATGGTGTCTTGGTAAGGCAGGTCATTTCATTCTGAGGGGTGTAGTATTGTTTGTGAGATTTGTGGATTCATACAATATTGGTGGTTGGACATCTGAGTTGGTCTGGCTCTGTAAAAGTGGTTATAAACTGGCTGAGAAAGCAACTTTAGATCCAACCCAAGGAAATAGGACAGTCATGGGGGTTATACATGTCATACTGACAACTATTAACTCATAGTTAATACTTGTTGAGGAAGGAACAGTTTTAAATTACATTTGGTCAGTCTTAGGGTGCAGTCTGTTAGGACTATGTAACGCCTATCAGCAGATTTGGGATAGAATGGCCTACTGCAGGAAAACAAATTGAGTTGTTGATCTCCTTACCTATGTTTTAATGTGTCATATTGTAAATTTTCAGTGTAATATACTCTGCTCTGAAATATAAACAAAATACACTGCAAAATAATAACATCCACTGAAATGTAACCACATGTTTTAGCCTCTCTTAAAGACCAACTTGAACACAAAGATAATACAGCATAATCAATAAATAATTAGATTACTATATTAGTCAGTATAACATACTGTAACACTGGAAGAAATAATTTCTGCAAAATAAATATATAACAGATTGATATCAATACTGCATTACTGCTTACATCTCACGCCTTTTTTGGCGTCCAAGTGCATTAAAGTGGTCTGAGTATTTGAGAATGATGATTTTCCAGAGCTCAGTGTTGTGCTTCTTTAAAGTAAGAAGCTGCAAAGCTGATGGATTTAGAGCAGTTTACACAACTAAGTCAGGTGAATCTGACAGTATTAGAATAAGTAAATTTAAGAGAATAATACAAACATGTTGTTGCTTGAGGCCCTTTGTGCAAGAATCACAACCCTAGAGGAAAAGTTAGAAGATTATCAAAGTCAATATAATTGATCCTCAGAGATTCAACACTGTCTACACAAAAGCTTCTCCACTATAGTTGCTGTAATATTTCAGACTGGTCCCAAATGACGGACAGTCAGATGCTGGCATCTATAAAACTAAAAGGCTTTTTAACAATTTTTGCACTTTGAACTGTCTGACATACAGTACAATCAATATTAGAGTTACAACAGCTTGTATAATGTAAATGGATTCTGACAGCCAAATGACCTAGTTCATTGGTCGTTCAACCTTGCAGGACCAGTTAGTAACTGTTTGACACTACTCAGCCAAGTTACTCACTAGAGTTACTTAGCTAGAAGTAGTATCCACTTCTCATGTGCTCTTTAAACTGTCATGAGACACATCAAAAGTTTTGAGTTACTGGGTACAATGTCAACGTTTAATTCATGTATTACATACCTGTACTAAAGGCTAATATTTCAGTTTCCTTTTTTATTTTAAGGGCACTCTAGCTGTACACTGCAGCTGGCACAGCAAACGAACCTTGGCCAGACATGTGTTGGAACGTTTGAGTGGTAGAACCCCAATTCCAAAAAAGTTGGGACATAAAAACAAAATGCAATGATTTGCAAATGTCACAGTTGGTTTTTGTGTAGATTTTACACAAGGTTGTGTATACTTACTAAGCTTTTTTGGAATTGGGGCTATACATGGTATACACATTGACCAGCATCTGTGGGCTTTATAAAGTCCATTACATATTTGTAACTGCACTGTGCCTTAATGTGTTATGATGTGTAGCAGAACCCTGCCATGGCCCAAGGGCTGTTTATCCCAAATTTCTATTCATCGTTTCTGCATTTGGATCAAAAGTGTGTGTACTCTATCTAAGGCAACAAAGATCCAAAATTAGCAGCTCTAAATGCACTCTGGCCTACTGCCAGTAAATCTATGTCAGTGACAGAGGTTCACTGCAGCCGCTGTCCAGATCACTGAACTGTTTTCATGACTTATCTGCATATGGACTTGTTTGCCCATCACCAATAGTTGGTCCAGTCACAGTCAAGGCCAGCTAACATTATTGACATATTTACAACTTTTAAACAACACGGCAGAATACAGAGAATCCTCCCAGCACATGCACACAAAAAACACATCTCACTCCCAGGAGCTCTGGCCTTGGTGATTTTAAACCTGCCTCTGTTGCTGTGTTACGACACAGAAATGCTTGGGGAACTGAGCGTCACTGAAACACTGTAACCAAGAAAAAGTATCTGCTTTTACAGGTACATTTATTCATTTTAAACTCCAGATAATGCAGTCAACAGTCTATTTGCAAAAGCTCTGGCTGAAAAAGTTAAACAAGATTGTAATTATGTCAATAAAGCTTATACAAAACTGTCTATTTTAAGTAACAGTCTATTTGAGCAGAAACCTGTTTGCACACTTTCCGATATTCTGCCTTTGTTAAGCTGCAGCTAGGGTCGGTTTGTATTGCCTATTATTGGCCTTAACTCAAACCTCCGACCAAGAGTCGTACAAGATATTACAACAACTGACTATCTTTAAAAAAAGATAATTGCACTCAGTGCTATATTGTACTCAGTCTGAAAACGTAGCCTGATTGACCTGCTGGGCTTCCACTACATAAGAGCAGTATTTATTCAGACCCCGTCTTGTCGAGCATGCCTTAAAGATCAGTCTGGTCTAACTTTTCTGGGAAGTGATGTATGTTGCTAATGCACTTGAATGAAAGAGGTTTCTTCCTAGAAGATTAGGCTCTTTCAAGAGGAGCCAAATACTCTTCTGTCTGACTTGATCCAAACTTGCTCTGATGTAATGCAAACGTGGGCAATGAAAAGCTCACAAGATCAAGGCAGCTGTAGTTCATGAAGCCAGGTGCTGCAGCTTCCCTGCACTGAGACCACAAGGCATGATGGGAAATGAAAGCTCTGAGAGCTATTTGGTCAAAAGTTTCTTTTCTTTTTGATATTTTGCTTAAGTTGAGCTATTGTGATGTATTAATCAGATTTTCGCCTATGAAGTCTGTACTGATATAAATGGACAACATCGCAAAACTGCACACAAAAGTGAGAAGTTAATGAAGGTGAGTAAGAAATAAGAAACAGCTTGATATTAAAAAGTAGTTTCCAATTACAGTTCTAAATGAGTAAGTAGGTAACGTTTCGTTAGTATGTGAAACAGAGTAATACCCACTCCTTCCATAAAGCTCCACTGATGAACTCTAATGTTAACTAATGTGTTAACGACTCATTCGTTTACTCAACATCATTAGTTACTCTCTTTGTTCATAACCAACTATTATATTTAATATTAAGTAGTTACTATGTACTTCCTTGAGACTTCATGATTGTGTGACCAGTGAGATATGTGTAGATACTTTAACATCTGCCCTGATAGTCTCATCATCTGACAGACGATGAATGAAAACCCAAGTCTTGTGTTTCTTATCTCCCTATGCATTTTGATCATGAATTAATATTTGAATGAAGTTATGTCATGGCATTTTGGTCAGCATGTGTGTATGTACTGAGGTTCCACCAGACTATGTATTTAATAGGCCGATTTATAATATGGGAAATAAGTAAAACAACCAAAAACAAAGTGAATCTAGTGGTTTTATAACATTTCACAAGATGTGAGTGTTTCTGCGACTTCCTGTATGAGTGTGAAGACTGTTGGTTAGAAACAGTTTTTTTTGTCAATGCCCCTCCGCCTGCTCTCAACCGCTTTAAAACAAGCCTGTCGTGCCGTCAGTGTGTTATATGGGCTGGCGTGAGGTCAATGCGCTTGCGTAGGACGTGTACTTTCCTTTTACTTACAAGGAAACGATATCGCCGATAAAACAGCTTAGAAATGCGTGCATCGCAGATGACGCTTGAATCTGCAGCTGGACAAAAACACGTTAAGGCACATCGTTATTTTTCATAAAAGCGGGGAATGTGTGTAATAGCACACACAAGGCCAATTCACGCCGCATTGCTTGGCCAGCAGCTGTAACGTGTGGAGCAAAAATAACACTGGCCTAGTCGCGTTCAGTGCCAGAAATAGCAAAACAGCGAAAATAATATACATCAGACGCTCTTACCTTTTGACTTTCATTCAGGTGTTTTGCGCCTCACTCTCTCAGCTGCTTATGGTTTCCAGGTTCGCACGCAAAGCCGTGTATGATGAGTCAAACCAACAGCCATGTCGTGACATTTCTGACACACAGGCCGCCTCCCTGCTCCGTGCACCCGCTAACAACTTGTGGGGGATGCGTCGAGGTTGGAGCACCGTGGCTGCTGTGCGGCGTTTACCGAGGAACCCATGCAAAATGAAAAGTGCATCATTGCAGAGATGCGGATCGTGCAGCTCGATGCTCGATTATAGAAATGACTGAGGGGGGGTGGGGGTGTCGCTGTGTGAAGCACTCTCTCTCTCTCTCTCTCTCTTTCGCTTTCTCGGGATCTCTCTCTGCCTCCTATAGGTCTCAAATTACAGCTGAATTCTTAAAGACACACACACACACACACACACACACACACATGCATACTGCCACAGTGGTCTGCCCGAGAACACATTGCATCTATTTATAGCCAAGATTTGTTGAACTGATCCAGTGTAAATAGAGAAAATAGCCAGTAAAGCAAACTGCAGCAGTGGCCTACTGATCTTAATATCAGCAAATCCCTTAAGGATTTAAAATCCATCCATTTAGAGCCTTTACATTAATCCTTTTTTTACAACATCATGCACAATTTTTAAACCTGAATGGTTTAATTAGTGCCCTGTTATTAGGCTACTATGTGATAACGTATCAGAGGCTGTAGACATGGTGATCTTGCTCTGTTTGAGCTGTAATTTGGTGAGAGAGTCACTGTACTCTCAACAAAAAAGAAACCAAAAGGAAGGAGTGTTGGAAAACAGCTATGTGTCGTGGTTTTTCTAGTTTGATTTCATGTCATGCCCTTATTTGGTATAATTACTCTGACTGTGCACTCTCTCATTCCCTGGCTCAGCTCTGCCTCATCCACATGATCACTCACACCAGTCTCGGTCCATACTAAAGCAGGTATGTGGTACTGTTGCTCTACCAGATTGTCATGTTTCATATCTGAAGTGACTCGCCTTGCCTTGTCAGCCTGACCCTGTATCAGAAGCAGAACTCATACCTTGACCTGTCTAAACCCTGTCAGTGCTGTAAGTCTGCCTAAAAATGAAACATGACCTGTTATCTCTTACTGGATTTAGATTGTCTATTGATGAAAGTATTAACTCAAACAACCTGGCTTCTGAATTGGGCCAGACTCTGACCTTGTCTTTTCACGCCCCTGAATTTAACTGTCTTCTGCTAACCTGTTGTTTTGGATCCCGAGTGTGTGTTCACTCTCCTACTCCAGCTCCATATTCACCTTGACCTTGCCATAACCTACAAGGACGCCTCCATGTTGTGGATTTTTGTCTGCTCACCTGTCTCTCGTGTTCAGATACTCATGCTGATAATCCTCCTATATTTACCTGCTGTATTCTCTTCTTCAATAACATGACCAACCTGGAAGTGCACCTAGACCCGACCCCATTACCAGTTCCTGCTTCCTGTCACCTTCAGCCTATCATCTAGATAAGAATTCCCCAAGTGGATTAATAAAGTATCAAATATTAAAATCTTTTAGGGCAAATAACAGGTTAAATGACCAGTGGGTAATATTAAACTACATTTCCTATAAACTGTAGCACCAGGGTATTTGCAGCATTGCAGTGTGGTCAAATCATTGTGACCTGATTTACAGGCATCACTAACATATGTATGATATGATCGCACCTTGCCCTTGTGGGTATCTGTCACATACAATAAGAGTAGTCACAACTGAAACAGATAATGTCAAACTGGTCTCGTCCACAATTCAGGCTTTTGTCGTCTTGACTGTTCCACTAGTACCCTGCTTGTGGACTGTTCCACTGCTGGAAAACATTAACTCCCGACTTCAGCATGTTCAACTCAGTCAACAAACATGCTTGGCTCTATATAGGTTACAGATAGCACTGCTTCTTACTGTCTACATTTGTTGATCCTGATTCCATCATTTCCAGTTTGTAGTAGTTTGTAATGATCCAACTTTCCAAAGTAAAGAACAAGATGTTCCTTTTGTTGATGATGTTCCAATACAACTGACTCTGTTGTGATTTGGCACTATATAAAAAAATTGAAATGACATCTGATATGTCATGACCCTCATACGCAAGTTTTATTCAAGTAATCATGCTGAGAATGACTCGCAGGAAAAACTGAACAGCCCAAGTGAGGCCACAGAACCACCACAGGGCCTCTATCAAATTCTCCTGTGGTCAAAGTCACCCCAGAGAACTGGTGACATCAAATGTTTTGCTGTGCTATTAGTGTTGAGGGAGAGTGGATGAATTAGAAAATCAGATGAAACAGATATGGTAATAAAAAGCAACAAAAACAAAAATATTTCTTGTCATCCTCAGGGTTGGCAGAGCAGATTTAATTATGGCTGTCCTAACCGTGTTTTATGATATTTTTAATTCATGTCTTACAGTACAGTACCCATAGGCCTACATTTAAATTAGTCAGGCAGTTTGAGCGTTTTACAGCTGAATAGGTCACCATCAGCGTGCAACAACATGCTTGTTTACTATATTTTATTTACAGAATAACTAAGCATGTGTTCAATGTTTATTGCTTCTACTGTTAAAGTAGTACATTTTTTGATACTGTTTTTACAAAGTAATTGCTGGTTTACTGACAAAGACGTGTGGCTGCTCGGCCAGCAATAAGGTTGGTCAATACTACTACTACTACTACTAATAATAATAATAATAATAATAATCAGCTTTGTTTTTTGCAGCAACAACTACTGTCAGACAAATGAAGGAAGGCAAAAATTGAGAGACATTGTTCTGATAGCATGTGAAAAACATCTTAAACTTACTGTTGAATAGCTGCAGAAGAAATTGTAGCCTATTATTATGGTGTAATTAATACAATGCTGGGTATAACACTGCGAGAGCAAAATGAAGTTACTCTCTTCTCTTCTACTCCTCATACTTAAGCTCTTACTCACCAGTCCATAAGAAAGATTGTTGTGATTTGGTTCTATGTAAATACACTGAATTAAAATTATTTGGGGTGTATATATAATTTTACCTGATTTCTTGTGAAATCCCACTCAACAATCAATATATTGGTGACTGGCAAGATTGTGGTGATATGATAACTAGGCTATGATTCAGTATCCATTCCTCCATCATCCTAACCGCTTGTCCTCACAAAGTTCGCCCGAATTCTGGAGGCCAACCCAATTGTCACTGGGTAATAGGCAGACGTATAAACAATACACCACCAAATGCAGTAAGAGGTTTTAAAACATTTTTATTTTTCATGCAATCAAAACATATATTTAGTCAACCCAATGCAAAATGAACCATAGTCTACCACAAATCTTTACATGTAAATTGTTCATTAAAACTTTCTGAGAAGTAATACAGCATCACAAAACATATTTTCTTGTTCCCTATTCCAGTTCTGTTTAAATGCTAATCTCTGGTTAACCGAAGGCAATTTTGACATTTGTATTTCCTGTTAAGAAACAGTAGCTGGGCCCACAAACACCCCACCACCACCAACCTGCTTCTTCCGCATCCCTCATCCCCAATCATTAGGCCTTTTTGCGCCCTGGCCCTTCACCTTTGCCTGTATTGACCCAGAATCTGACACTAATGCACAGTCCAGAGAAGTGCAGAGGTGGTTGGTGTTATTTGGCTGAACACACAGAGAATTTTCACTATGAATAACCTTCTGGAGCATAAGGAACTGTAACTGACTGTAGCATTCGTGCATTATCTCATCATCATCGGACCAAACAGCGGGTAAACAGTGCACCTCGGGGTATTAATAGGATGCCGTCGACGCACACGGTTATGCTTCTTCCGTCTTATCTGCGTTGTTTTCTAGTGACGTTTGGGTCCTGTAGCTGTATAATGACTTCAAACAGCAGGTCGTCGTCCACATGTTTTCCTACACATCCACACATGACCAGCTACATTCTCAGGTCAGTGGTAATGTTGGTAGCAGTAGAGTGGTCAGTATTTGTTTGTACAATAGGTGGTTCTCTCTATTACCACAATTTTGTTCGGAATCCGTAGTTTTTTTTAAAAATAAATATTTCAATTTACTATAACCGCAAAGCATGATGGGTGTAACACCTAGAAAATGAGTCCGTCTAATCTGCGCTCGATATCAAACGTATTGCAACACGTTTAAATGATTCACTTATTTGTAGCATCCACAATACATCCACTGTGACACTCTGTCTCTGTTACACTGTGCAATATATAGCCTACATTACGTAGAGTGGTGTCCAGTATACAGGAGACCAGACTGCAAACTGCGCAGTACCGACTTCTGCCACGCAGCGGTGCTCCATCTACATCTGCAGGTCCTTACAACAGCGAGGTTTACACGTAATGTATTTCAAACAATATTTATCTTTGTCGATATATCACTTTGCATGATGTCATTGAGCTATAACATATGAAAAAAATACAAATTTGCTACTGTTTCTCCGTGGAGGAAACATATAATCTTGGCAATTAGTTTTCTAAAATAATTTTCCCTTTTTTTATGTGGAAATATTTTTTTTTTTTTCTTAAAAGCAGAAGACTGTCATGCTGTCAGTTAAAATGTCTGCACATTTTCCAACTAGTAAAATCCACATCACATGGTAGTACCTGATATTACTCTGTGATTAGAGGGCTGTCAAATCATAGTTTTATCCCTGTATGCCAGTGCATTATAGTTTATTTAAGGGAAGGGGAGACACAGTGCAGTACAGTGATGAAGAAACCACTTGATACATAACATAGAAAGGAAAAAATATATATTTTTATTGTTCATATTGAAATACAAAAAATAGATACATGTATTTCTAGTCATAAATACAATAGGATCAACTTAGAAGTGTTTTTTTAAAAAGGAAGGAGAAGCGTCCACTGTAACAGCAGAAACTTTAACTAATGACGATAAACACAATGAAATGAAAGCTAGTGGACCAAAGCAGCACATAATCCATAAGGGTTTGATTATCAAAGGCCTCTTAAGTGAGTACATGTACCATAGATTTTGTTTAGTTGTTTTTCTCACTACTATACTACTATATTTTCCACATTTGTCACTACGGTCAGTTTGGCTTTTAGCATATAGGCAAACGTAGCCATTAAAATATAGATAATATGCATGTCAAAATGCTGTCAAATATAATAAAAAGGCACAAACAGGATTCAATAACATGAGTTGGTAATGGATTATAGCTGTTTTAAAACTTACTACAACAAAATGTACAAATATCACATTTTTTCCATATTAAAATCATTTTTTTTCTTATAATGTAAAATAAGTCACACCAATAATGTTTTAAATGTTTTTCAGCCTCTGGTGGTGACACAGCACAATAATCTATTTTACAAATGACGGACAATCTCCATGTTCAGTATATAATTATACTGGATTTGAAATCATTTTTACATAGGATGTGGCATGTAATATTACTTGTTCACCGTGGAAAAATAGCACCTTAGAGCTACATAAGCTCACAGTAAATAGATGTACATAGAATATGCACACAAACAGGCACTTCTTTAGCACATATATGCATAAATTCACACATGCTCATGTGATTCCTGCATGCATTTATGGGTATACAGTATAGACCTGAGAATTCCACATTAAGGATGCATGAGCTTAAATCACGATGATGAACAGTTTAGCCAATATATTTTAGTTTTTGACTACTTTTATTATAATTATATGAATTACTTAATAAGCACAAATGAAATGATCCTATAGTGATTACATTATACTTGAAATAATCTAACATTGATAAACAAAAGATTACTACTTTTTTCATGATGTTTTTAACATTTTTTAGTTCAGACCTGACCCACTGCAAGGCACTGTGCTGCACAATGGCACATTTTAGATTTTGTGAATGGCATTGCTTCATATGGATTGAGAAAGCCTACATATGTTAAAATTATCATCTTATATCGTAATAAAATTTTCTGCTCATCCTGCAAATGATGCAGGTAACATTTTACAAAATTATCGAAACACATGAAAAGTCCAAGGATAACAGCTATAGCATGTTGAAATATCCTACTGTTAAAACCCCTTTGCTACACCATGAACTGGGTGTATCCCTCAGCACCTGTGACAATCACATCCATCCAGATCCTCATGGCCTCAGGGGATGGTGCAACCATGTAGTAGACTCTGTCATGAGTCTTCACGCTGAAGGTCAGTGAAGGGTTTGGGCTCTGATGGAGAAATACAGACAAAAGTTATCAAACAATCAGGCAAGGTCAAAGAAGTATGACAGAAGGAAAAGAAAAAAAGGCAGAGAAGATGAAAACTTATGATGAAAAAGTGAGGATGTTCAATTAGAAGATAATAAATCATAGTGTTTAAAAAGGGAGGAGTGATTACAGCAGCCATACTTATAAACAAGCATGTACACGTACCTTATGTGCATTCTTCAAATGATCGTAATATACTTCCTCAATAGCCTGGAAGTAAATGACTCCTTTGAGCTTGGCTTCATGCTTGTCTACAGAAGATAAACAGCAGATGTAACATATACAAATTAAATGTATAAATACAAAAACAAAAAGGATAAATGTACTGCACATTCAGCTTTATTTATAATAAAAAATATAAAATAAATACAAAACGTATATAAAAAATCTATATTAAAATATTAACCAATTCTAAATATATACCTATGTAGCTACAGCACATGGAAGCTCTGTACACATATGATGATGTATTTGTATCTGTTCAAGTGTGTGCATGTGCCTCTTCTTCCCTACCTGCATAGTAAGACAGTGTGCGTCGATTGCGGTCAAAGACGAACCAGCGTTTCTTCCATGTTTTGATTTTACCTCCCATCTTGACCAAATAGCCTCGACAGGTCTTTTCAGAGATGGACAAGTGGAAGCATGTGTCTGCGTTGTGGCCCGCTGACTCAATGTGAGCCCGCAAGTCAAAGTCATCCTTCCTCACTGGTAAGTACCGTGTTAGCGGTCGGGACTAGGGGGAAATTAGTGAATGACTTTATTGAATAGGAGAGATAAGTGCTTCAAGTAACTGACAATGATGTATTTATAATTTTCTTTGTGTTTAAGTATATTTTTACAAATCATGCAGATGCAAAATATATCGTATGTTAAGATAAATTAGTGGAAGATTCCTTCTACTGCTGCCAGAAGTTGATGGTGCACAAAAACAAACAAAAGTTGATGGATGAAGCTTATATTAAAAACATTAATCAGGAACATAATTAAAGCCATGCAGAAAAAGGAAGTTGTCTTCAGGAAACCAAATCTTTTATGTTTCTGTCCTATTTTTCTTTCCTACCTGTGCCCTCTGTTTCTCTCGCAATTTCACCTCCCGGTCGATGAGTTTCTGGCGTCTGCTGGTCTCCTCCTGTAGTTTTTTCTCCAGGTCTTCTCTTCTTCTCCTCTCCTCCTCAAGCGCCTGCTTTCGCATTTCCATCTCTCGCTCCTGCAAAATAAAATGAATTGATTAAAGTCACAATGTACAAACAACTAGGGAAGTAAAGCACTGTTACCAGTAAAAATACACTTTGATATTTATATTGGTTTCACTACCATTAACAAACTGTAAAACTGTCAAAACAAATGGCGAAATGACAGTGATTAATATTTTAGGAGTTACTGACCTTGTATTCGAGGAGGCGGTTCTTCTCTGCCTGGGCCTCTCTAAGCAGACGCTCCATCTCCTCTAGCTTGGCCATATTTGATGTACTGGCACTGGACACACATCACAATACACATTAGAACACGTTGTAAACCATTCATTTTTTTGTACTTGGCATTCAGACACTGACCAGCTGCCAAGGTAATTGATTTAACCTGCTACAAAAGCAAGTGAAAGTGAGTCACACACAATGTCCAAAATGTCCTCACAAGAATAGTATTTGAATAAAATTTGTCTACAGAAGGAAATAAAGCACACACACACACACACACAAATTGTGTCTTATCCAGAGCTAGAAGGAAATGGATACCCTGTGTTGAACTCTTAAGATGTCACAACATTGTTATGATGAGTGGTAAGCATTAGACTCAGTCTAAACAACAAATTAGCGAGAAGGGAGGGCAAGAGACAGCGAGAAGTAGGGTACAGAGAGAAGGGAGGGACTGAAATGATGAAGGAAAATGAGAGTAAGTTGGAGAAAAAACTGATTTCCCGCTCTCAAAAGATTTTTTTCTCAGTTTCAACAGTTTCCAGTTTGATATAAAATCAGCATCACAGATCTGTCAGTTTGAAATGAAAATCACCAATTTATGATTATTAGTGTAAGTTTCCTAATTGTTAAATACTGTGCCTTTTGCAGGTTGTCAACATTTTCATTATGATTGTCACATGAATACCTCTTATTATAAAACATAGGAATAGTAGCATGCCAACCAATGTCATAAATCAATATAACATAAACATCAATTCAACCTAGCTCCAGTTGTTCAAGCCATCCTTTCCTCCAATGCCCTTGCCATTCTCTTACCTCAAATGATGAGACTGAGTCACACTCATAGTCATGGACAGTCAAGTTCAAATCTAATAATTCAAGTAGCTTGTATCTCCAAATCTTCTACAATAAAACTACTTTTTATCCAGAGCTGATCCAGGTTCCACCGCACATTTTCCAATCCAGCTTATGCTGGTATAACCTAATCCAACTGGAGCCATACTAAGAATGAAAGCAGCGGTATGCTCCAAGAAATCTCTGAATGTAGAAAGGCCAATCTGCAAATGATTTGGAACTGTGCAAAATCTATGTGCAGAAAAAAAGACCATACCATTTAGAGCAACACAGGGTGAGACAAAAGACAGACGCATTTGATGTAAAAAGGAGAGAAGGAAAGCAAGCACACATGGTTTAGTCCAGATGGGGGACTGGAGCCCCAAATGCACCTCCACATTCACACTGCTCTGCTCAGTTCATGTAAACCTGAGGGGGTTCACTGTGAACATGCACATAATTTGTTTTCCATCTTCCGTAACCTGACCCCAAGAACACTAATGAAGAGTCCCCCCTTCACTCGTATAACACACAGTCCTACAGATGCTATTCTCCACGGAGGGACTATGAAAGGCGGGAAATCTCTCCACACACTTTTTTCATTAACTCACTTTCTACTTATTCTTTGTTGCCCCCACTGAGGGACATTTTTGTGTTTTGAGATTTCCCCCTGTCATTGTGTGTGTCTATTTCCTCTCAGCTTGTGTCTCAAATCATTCTAAAGGAGGAACGAAGGAGTTACCTCTGTCACACATAAATATATTCAGGCTAACCAACTCTTGTTTTTTTTGTTTCTGTTACTTTTATTACACAGAACTGCATGTGTGAGCACACACAACATACTGTAGGATGTCTGCAATACTTACCTGGAGATATTGTCAGGTGAGCAAGCAGAGATGCTGGTTTCAATAGAGTCCGTACTATCCAAACTCATTGTGTCAAAGGCCTGGTTGTCACGGTACCCAAAAGCATCAAGGTAGACGTTGGTCTGGGAAGATGCTCTGGGTCCAGGTTGACCTGAAAACACACAAACACACAGAAAACGAAAAGAACAGCGTTAGTAGTGACTAACATTACTTACTCTTCTTCAGTATGCGAACACCATCTTTGCTGTACCTGTCTGTGTCACATCCTCTGAGACATCAATTTGCCCAGATGGCTCTGATTTTGGATTACAATGCCCCGCCACTGTAAAATGTGATCTTATACTTTCATAAAAAGTATACCTACTACTCTACTCAAAAGGTATCCAAGTAGTAGAGTGATCAATTAAGTCCTAAAAGTAGTTACAGCCAGTCCAAAGATCACTGGAAAGAAAATGAGATTCCCTTAAAACTATAGGGAGGAATGAGGACAAAATAACAGCAAACATACTTGAAGAGAGGGTAACCCAGCCTCTGGGTACAGGAAGGAACACACTATCTGCTCAATGTAGCAGAACCGCCCATCTGATGAGCCAGATCAAGGGACCAAAAAGACCAAAGGGACTGAGGGATAAGATATCCATCCAAACAACAGTAACATGGTGACAACACAAAGCACACAACATACTAAAGACATTTCAGAATCCTACTTTGGTTTTGGGATATATGTCTTGTAGAAGTGGAGAAATCAGTAAAAATGTTTGATGTTTTTGGCTAACGTGAAAATTCACAATACTATGATCGCATGCTAACTTGACATAGAAAACAGCAACTTTCAGCAACTACAGTATATTTGGGTTCAAAACTGAACCTACCTGTCAGCAAAGAGAACAACAGAAATTATATAAGGTGACGTGAGTGAACAGATGAATGGCAGGAAGTGGACTTTGCCAAAACATAAATTTTGAATTTGGTTAATTTTTTTAGATAGATCATAGAGAAAATGTTGTTTTAACATTGACTAAATAATAACACATACGAATACTCAAAACCACTTGATGGAGCAGCCCGCCTTCACTTACATTCCTATCTCTACTAAAGAATAAACAATTGAGGAACAGTGTAATCTAACAAAACACAGTAAGGTGAACACCCACATATGAAATCTGACAGAACAAAATTACCATAAAAGGTAACTTTTCATGTGACAACCCAGATCTAAGCATGGACATGGCGAGTGAAGGAGACATAGATAAGACAGAGAACAGACAGGTAAAGCCAGTCATTCTAAGTAAAATCTTATGCATCACCACATACTGTTCTACAACTGTATATGAACTCTTTAAAGTTCATAGGGGTGTTTGTGGATGTGTGAACTGATGCACATGTTTATATGTGTATGTGTACCTTTATGCAGACGACGAGAATCAGTTTCCTTATTAGATACAGACAGAATTCTTGGTAGGATGCTGCCACAACTCGTGCTCTGTACCAAGGGCTGATGAGACTATGAGGGATCAAGAACAGGCAAGACAAGTTTTAATCAGTTAGAACCCTCTGGCTCTCATCAAGAATACACCTTATATACAGTACATTTTTTAAATAAAATGCAATAAGCAATGCAATTATTATCACCAGCTAAGTGAAAAGTATGCAATACTTTTTAGGATTACGTTTGCAATAAATTATTTTTATTGCTTTGTCATTTCTTATAACAGAACATTTATTACACGCACACATGACCCCTTGCATCTGTGTATACCTTAGAAGGGAAGCTGCGTCCAAGTGTTGCACATGTGAACTGGGGAGTCATGGTGGCACTGGCTTTCTTCCTCGGTAGTGTATCACTTAGATGGGACCCACCTTCTTTGTCAGACCTCTTTCTCTCCTCCAGCAAACGGAAATGCTAATCAGACAAATACATGCACAATGGTGCAACAGGTTATATATGATCTTGTCAAATGAAATGCAAACAAAATAAACTAAACATAGAATCTCTGATTGTGTGTGGCATGTGTGACACACACACATTACCTGCCTGTTTCGGTGGTGGTGTTTTTTGACAGGAAGGGGAGGTGGGGGAGACTCGGGGAGGGGAGAGGGGTATCGATATGACACCATGTTCTCTGGCCAATGCACAGAGGGTGCTTTAGGGAGGGGACAGGAATTTAAGTGGGAAAAGGAAGAGGAGGAGGAAGAAGAAGAAGAAGAGTGACAGTCGCCAGGTGAGGAAGTATGAGAGAGCTTAAAAAAGAAGAAAGGAACATTGTGAAAAACTAAAATAGTGCAAAAGAGAAAACAGAAATTGGGGGAAAAAACACTCACATACAAACATACCCCACTGTGTATTAAACTACACACACAACCCTTTACACCACTACACACACCTCATCCTCTGGTGGTTTGGGGGTGTCATCTTCGGGGGAGGGGCTTGCCTTGGACTCAGGAGAGGCATTGGCCAGAGCAGGGACAGGGGTGGATTTAGGGTCCCCCCCAAGCTGTGAGTAAAGCTCACTGATTTCACTGACTGTGACATAGCCCTGGAAAGCATTGTGTGGAGAAATAATGGAGAGAGAGTGGGTGAGGCATAGCATGAAGCGAGTTAGCAATGTTAAGATATCTTGACAAACTTGAGAATTAGTTGTGACGAATGGCTATTAGTGGCAAATTTAACAGTTTTGAAAGCAAAAATGCAACAAAAAGTCTTGTCAGAAAAAAGTTACTAGACACTGTTCTGTTAACATTCACCGTGAAAAGTATATGACAACAAACATTCTTGCAAGGTTACATCAGAATTAATGAAGTGAGTTAGTGCATAGATTTAAAGGGGTCGTATTATGCTTTTTGTGTTCTGGTGTTATACATATACAGTTGTGTGCCCATGTTACACATGCTGTAGCCAAAGGAACAAATGTTGAGGTGAATGTGTGTTTGCATTTTTTTGAGTTTTTTTGAGTTTCCCCAGAATGCTTCAGAGGTTGAAATCAAGCAGTGTGGAAGTCCATAACTGACAATCTGTTTGGGGTTTTCCAGTTCTGTTCCAGTTGGGCATAGTTTGGCTCTTAGGAGTACTTCCACAAGTTGACCACTAAGTATGTAGTGGGATATGGGGAAGGAGGGCATTAAAGAGACAGGAGTACAAACACGCCTTTTTAGTCCCAAGGCTAGAGCAGCTGTTGCATCAAGAAGCATTATAACCTGTATGTTCAACTTTTAACTTTAACTTCGAGAAAATCATCTTGGATCAAAGGCATCCCAGAAATAAATATAAATCTAAAACAAGCATGATATGGCTACTTTAACAAAAAATCCCTTTAACTTTTTCTTCTCTGGCATTGGTAGGACTGGCAGCTACAGGAAGAAGCAGAAAAGAGACAAAAAAACAACCAGAAGGAGAGGAAGATGATAAAAGGAAAGATGTGATGGGTTTGAACAGAGAATCTGTACAAAGATGAAACTGGTAAACAAGACAAAGGTACCTCAGCATTCTTGACAAAAATAGAGGAAAGCAGGGATGTGAGGTTACACAAGTTCACTGGAGGAGGAGAAAGTGTGGCAGAGATGGTGTCATGACAACGATCGCTAAAAGAGTGACACGCATCAGCCAGAGGTGCTATATCCTAGCAAGCAGAGGAGGAAACCCAAACCATTATAAATATTAAGCACCCTGTACACTTTAGGAATCTTTAAAAAAGCAAAGGACAATAGCTCTCATTTTGTCTCTTCTGTCAGTCAAACCTACCTCCCTTAGAGTAAAAGTCCGGCCACCCGTGAGGTCGGCATATTTTCTTTCCAGTGTGGCAAGGTTTTCTCTCTCCTAACAGAAAGAAAAAGAAACAGAAATGAGAACATGTTAAAATCAAAGTTAATGAGTTTCTCTTGTCATTCGTATATAGAAGCAAAAATCACATGTATACACTTGCAAACGTGAATATCCCCATACCCTTTGAAGCATCAACTCGAGGTTGGTTTTCTCCTTCAGGAAGCTCTCCTTTTCTCGCTGAGCCTGCTGGGTAATCTGCGCTGCCTGCTTCTTCAGAGTTAACAGTCGCTCCTGAAGGAGAAGGAAAACAAGCTCAATAACAAAAACAAGTGCATACTTTGAAATCATTGTGAACTTAATTTTCAACTCAAGCACTTGATCAAATAGGATTTGTTTCATCACATTCAAGTGCCTTAAGGCAGGATATGTATAGTATTATCACTTTTTTTTATTTATTGGCCTGGAATTAACACTGGCACTAATGTATACACTTTTCTGTCTGATTTTGACTCACAGACAGCTCTTACCTTGTGAGTGACCATGCTTCGCTGGTAATCTGCAATATCACGGAGAAGCTGCTGCATGTGAGTCTCTTTCTCTTCATCCAGCCTGCTCTCTTTTTCCAGCTGCTGAAACTCCAAGTCCTCAAAATGCTTTGTCTCCGCCTCAAGCATCTCACAGTCCTGACCAGCAGACACACAAACCAAATAATTTAAATGGCAAGACAAAATAATGCATGTGTACAGTACAAATGTAACCACACACCTTTTATATTGTATTCACACAAAAAAGACAAACTTGAAACAAGCTTTGAATTTATTGCGAATCCTGTCCCATTAGGTGATATGATTTGGTGTTGTACATACTCACTGTAAAATTGCTTTGAGACAAAAAGAAATATAAAAGCAAGTATGTCTCAAAAAGTACCTTCTCATCTCATAATGCACTTACACAAACAAGGCAAACCAGGCACTCAGATCAGTGACTCATCAGAGTCATGAACTGTCATGCAGACTACTACAACAATGCATCACCAATGTCAGAGTAAACATGCACCATGTAACAGACTGCAAGCATTCCTACAAAATACAAATACATCTCAGGGCTGCCTCTAGAAATGTTTTAATAAATATATTACGTGTCAAACCTTCGACCCTGTGGCCAAAGACCAGTGCATTTCTGTAAAAGCCTTAAAGCCTGTACCATGAGATAATTTATACTCTTTAGAATCAACCCTTCTGATGAAATGAAGTGATTCATAGTCATAGATACCAGAAGATTACAGAAGCAAAAAAAACTTTAAAAAACAAAGGTGGCTATGGGGTGGAAAGTAAGTTCAGAAAAGAAGATGCATGCATGTTCACATGCAAGTTCAAGAATGTGAGCACCACATGTCTCTTTATATTAATGTGAACACCTGTCCATTTATACTCTATGAGAATCACTATGAATATGTGCACATATTGTGCTGCAGTTGCAACATATTTTGTTTGATGTATCAGTGTATGCATGCACAGCTGTTGCATTTCCCAATTTGCTTGTATCCTTGCCTGCATGTTATGTAATGTCTGGATGGATCACACACTGAAATACATATCTTCTTGTCCATGTGTGTGGTAGGTGTGGGTGTGTGTGTACTAACCCTGGCTAGCTGCTCCTGCAGGGGCTCCTTGGTGGCCTCAGGGCAGCTATCCAGCTGGGAGCGCTGCTCACACACAATCTGAGCCAACCTCTCTACTCTGTCCCTTTCTGCCTGCAGCAACTCACACGCCTAGCATTCACACATGAACATACACACAGACGAACACAAATGGGCGCATACACCATGTGCACGTTTGTTTATGTGTACACAGAAATATGCGCACATTCACACACACACAGGACAGAGAGAGGATGGCAGCGTTAGTTGGACTGGGGAGCCACAGTTAGTTACTACAATGACCAGATCAGCAAGATCAGCCTAAAGGGAGGGTGGGAGGTAAAGCTGGAGAAATAGGGCAATTTAGGAGCAATTTAGTAAAAATTAATGCAGGAAGGTGGTATGAATAGCATCATGAGCTCTGTTTCCTAACATGTTTTACTGCTTGTAGGAAATGGTTGAGGATGATGATTGATGGGGAAAAGATATGATGAATACACAGACTGGCACAGCAGAGGGTTAACTTACATTTATTCTTTATAAACACAACAACAAACACAGGTGCCCAAAACCTATACAAGCACTTGACTTTACCTACTTTTTAAAAAGTTTTGAGCACTGAGAGTAACACTTGTGTGTGACCACTGTGTCTCTTTCCCTCTGTCTGACTCAATATCATGAGTTATGCTGTCTACTTTTATGCCCACATAAATCTGGGCATAAATGTAGACAGACACATGTACAGCTCTCCTGCAACAGTGTGTATAAGATGTGACAACTTGGTGACCGCTATATCCTGGAAAGTATTAGCAGATGTATATTTGGCCCAGAGACCCCTGAGAAGGATTAACACCTACCAGTTAGTCACATGACCCCTATATATACCAGAATCTCTGAGCAACATATGTCAAGACCACAAGCACACATACACCTCGGGTATGGGGAATGCATACTTCTGATTAAAACCCGTATTTAGAGTCCATGTTTAAAGATGAAAAAAAAAAAATTACAGATGCATCATCATCAAACACCTTATTCTGTGGATTAACGTTTTCTGGTGCCAGTTGTTACGAATCTTTGACATCTAATTTTCATTCCCACAGTTTAACAGCAAAGTGTAGCTTAATAAATACCTTTTCCTTTTCCTGTTGGGACTTGGTCTCTAGGTCAGCAATTTTGTTGTGAAGTGCTTCCAGAGCATCTTTTTCTTGCTGAAGAGCAGCTACCTCAGATTCCTGCTCAGCATCCACCAGAGCTCGCTCAACCTCCACCTTGGATAAACACACATACTAATGAGCCATTTTTAGTAATTCTGGTTCTTTGATGAGCTCTCTTTACTTTATTAAAACCTATACACAACAACACTTTATCATGTGTGCTTTTCACCTAAACAATTTAAAACACTGGTATCATTAAATATCTTTCTGTCCTATCTCTCTTTACCTCACGGGCAGATTCCTCTATTTGGTTGTCCAGCTCTTTGATTTTTTGCTCCAGCTCCTCCAGGTTGTTCAGCGCCTGAATCCTCTCTTCTTCCACACGCCTCACTTCCTCCTCTGAAGGCCTCAATTCCATCCCACGCCGACAAGCTGGATCATCTACAGCCTGATGACAACAGAGTGACATATTGAACCACTAATGGTTAAAACATTAGAACCAATATTTAGGATTCATGGTCAGATGTAATAACAACCAACAACACCACTGATCAGATAATGTGGTGAAATGAAGTGGAATAGGTGTACCAATAGTTTTCATGATTCATACATATACAGGTGCTTTCACTACTCGCACCATGCTGGACACATTTACAGAATTTTTTTTTGAAACAAAACAAGCAAAAGGCAACAATTAATGAGTTAAGTCTGGTAAGCTGCACATTAGCACAGATGTACAGTGTATTCCATACACTGCCTTAATATCTGCACACTGATGTCTGTAAAAAATACTACTAACACTGCCAAATCGTGTGCACCTTTGTGACAGTGATTGCGTTTACATCAAGTTGAGAAATCTGATTACTCAAGGAAAACGGCTTTCTCTGGTAATAGGGGAACAAGTTTACATGAGAGTTGAGTAACCTGATTACTGGAAATCTGCATATACATGTATAAGAAGAGTAATCTGATTTCTCCCTGTAACTCTGGTATCTGAAAGCGTGGTTCACAGATTTTAGGTGTACAGAGACTGAACAGACCTTTTTTTTCAGACTTTTTTATGTACCAGTGTCGGGCAACTGAAAGCGTGTGTATGTGTTGTATGTGCGTGTCGGAGTCAGGGGAGAGAGACATGCAGACAGACCAGCGCTGCATTTCACAGAATGAAATAAATGCCCAGTGAAAGGTGACTTATTTAGACATGTAAAGGACACTGTCATAGTTTCAGTTTCTTTAGGAAAACTTGAAACGAGGCGCAATCATGTGTGTATTGATTCCCTCATTCATTTCCGCTCCTCTTAGCTGATAGAGAGGTGCTGGCAGCCTTTGTTACGCACATGTGCTCTTGTAAAAAGCTGATTAGAAAGCCGTTTACATGCTGGGGTAATTGCCTATCTCTGGGAGAAATCTACCTGGGCAAATCAGGTTTCTCTAATTTCTACCCCAATTTCAGAAACCAGGTTTCCCGTGTTTCCCGAGTTTCATTAGTGATTCAACATGTAATCAATAATTATATTTAACTATTTAAAGTATAAATTTAAACTAAATAATATAAAATGTAAATTTTGTCTGCACAAAAAAATAAACATTTTACTAATATCTTTCTGTATTCACACAAATCATACATCTGCATTCCAATAAGCATCCAAATAGCTACATTATCTCGTTTACCTCATTGGTCCTCTGCATACGTGGAGAAGGTGAAGGACCAAAGCTTCGCAGACTGATAGCAGGTGATTCTGCCCTGTTATCTCGGTGACCACTTCTATGCCTTTGTCGTACCTGTAGATCATCATCATAGTAACCATTTTCTGATCCAGTGGAGGTTATGTGTCCATTCCCTGTTGTTTCAATAACAGACAAAGAGTCCGAAAAGACAGAGGGTGTGTCATCGTCATCATCATTCAGTTGGAGCTTCTCAAGTTCCTGGTTGATCTTTTGGAGATCTGCCACAGCTGAAGTCGGACTTGTAGCCATGCCACCTCCATCCCTTTCAGCCCGGCCTAGCTCTGAACACAAGGACAGGATAGTCTCCAGTCGCTGTCGCTCCTGACATAAAAACACACATAAACACAGAGGCAGATGTTACAGTATGTGCAAATGTGGCAGTGTCAGCTCGTAGTCTTTAATTTAATTTGTTATTTTTGCTGGCAAGAAAATTTTACTTCCAAGATGCATAAACGTTTGTCATTGTTACTTTGTGAAACAAATCCCCACCATGTTAACCTATTGGCTCTAAGACATAGCACTGAGTTTTAGTGTGCAACAGGTATACAATATTAGTGTTAGTAAATAACAATTTTATACAGCCCTAGAGCAGCTGAATGTGCGTACTTGGTATATTACAGTATTACAAGGTGAAATACATCAAATGACAAAGGGGCGTGAATATTATATTAGAGTAGCAACTATTCAAAACTAATAAACAATAAAACATTTCAAACAAATTGTTTAGCTAACTAACATTTTATTTCTTGATATGAATGAACACAAATAGAACATTATGTTCTATACTAGAGAGAGTCAGTATTATTTATTACTTCTTTCCATTGAAAAAAAACTTTTCAGTGCTCAGGTTACCTGGGGAAGCATTCCAGAGGTTGAAAATGTCCTTGTTTAGTCCAAAATACACCCAGTATTATCCTTTTCATACCCTATATTTCTATATCTAGAAAGAGGACAAGAGCTCCCCTTTCCACGTTCCTGCTTGTCTGATCATAGCTATATGGTGGGCTATGGAAGCTGAAGGGAGTCAAAGTATCTTTATGACTGGCAGTGACTATCTCTGAAGTGAGAAGTACATAAGCCACACAGGAAAGCCGTGTAAGTAACACACAGGGAAAGAAGGAAACTAGAAAAAGAATGAGGGATAGAAGCATGTGTAGTGAGTTAATGAAGAAGTGAACAGCTGTCAACCATGATTGGAAGTGTGCATGGGAATAAACCAAGATTCCAAACATAGTAATGTGTACTTCCACTAAGGAAACATGACACTTTCCAGGTAACTGTGCTCTAGGAAGGAATCAAAACCAGGTGAGTGACTGTGAAAGTCTGCCTAAAAAAACTGAGGAAATCTAAATAAGGAAAAGCATTACAGTATGACACACATTTTATACTGTTTGATATCTATTTGGTCTCCCATGAAATAAAATATACAAGCTTTTAATGAAATCAATAATTAATCATTGTAAAATGTTCTGACTGGTGTTATAACCTCTAATTTGTAGGCATTTGTAGACACATACACACCCCATTTATAGTGTGTGATGTGAACCAGGAGCTTAGACAAAACAAGGCAGTGTCTGTTTGTCACCCTGTTCTATTCCAGTGGCCACAAGCCTCTGTGGAGCCCTTACAGTAATCAGCTGTCAACAGACAGACAGACAGAGGGAAAGACAAACAACATAGACAGTGACCAGTATAAAAAAGAAAGATAGAATTTAACAGAATGGGAGGAATGATAGAGCAAGTGTTCCTTCATGATTACTTTTTGTGTTACATCAAAGCTGTGCAACCTAAGTTGCATAATCTCGACAGCTATTTTTCTGTTTCCTCAAATTTTTACTCACAGGCACCAAATAACATCTCAGCATGTACATGATGCAATTTTCATGTACTACCACTAGAGGGAAGCCACCGTTAACGCAAATCAGTTTTGAGTTTGAGTCTGTGGTATACAGATGCTGCTAGAGGATTGCTGACAACACCCAACCTGATCAGAAATGCTAAAGCAGTTAATGTTATTACTCAAAACACATTTAAAAATAATCCTTTTGACACTTAATTATAGGAAGCCACACAGTAGAAGCAACACCTCAGGACCAGAATCAATGCACTCACAGGGGTAAGGAGGTGTAAGAGATGTGACTATGGGTTTGTGATACTGGCAAAAAATTACATCTCGATATACACAGTTTGCAGATTGAAGTCTTTTGGGCAACATCTGTCTTTTCAATGCTGAATCTCCTCCATGCTGTACATTAACACAGCTGCTTATGTGGACAATATATCTCACACATCCCTAGATGTGACTATTACATCTACTCACAGATGCCTTCCAATGAGCCTATGTGGGCCAGGTGTGAAGTGAGACCAACCTGAGGATTCATTTGACAAACAACTTTCCTCATACTGAAGAAGTTCTTTGGATGAGTAGTGAAATGTTTTGACTTAATAAGAAAGAGATCTTAACTTCCAGATAACTTCATAATGACTGATGTGTTCCGTGATTTATAAAGTCAACCTGAATGTATCGTTTAATGTACTTAACAGGAAACAAGCTTCTGCATCGGGGCCAAAAATAACAGGGTACAAATCAAACCACATAAAATGCAACACTGCTAGGATTTTCTGTCTTGTTAATAGGCAAACAACAAATGAATCTTCATAGAGCAGGAAAGACAGGTCATCATGAACCATCTAGCTATCCACAAACACAGGTAGAGCATCCAGAAATCGATTTCCCACACTTCAAGAGAAACTATTTCCGATTCTTATGGCTGTGTAAAGGACAAACCGAGAGAAGAACTGTGCAATAGTTCTATCCTCTCGTCACGTTGAGCATTTGTGTGTTTATCCACCTGCTACACTACAACCCTACCCTCTAATCTTCATGATTTCACTAACCCACATCTGACCAATGTGTTCTGTGGCTTCTCAGTGGTCAGAACCACACTATGCAGTCCTCCAGATGACTGACATAAACACACACCACATACACATAAAACAGGCATGAGGTTAAGAATAGTCCTGCTAGTATGGGCTAACTGCCAGAGGCATCTGTGGGAGCTCCCTGAGAGAGTATGTTTTAGATATAGTAGGTACTGGTTCTTATTCCAGAACCACATTAAAACTCAGTGTTTCCCCTACAATTATATTAGTGGGGCGCTGCGACCCCCTTACAGCACCCCCCACCCTCCCTAAAAGGTCAAGTTAATTTTATTTTCTATATAGTGCCAGATCACAACAGGAGTCATTTAAGATTAGCTTTCCTATAGAATAGGTCTATACCTGGCCTTTTATTAAACAAACTAAATAACCTTATGTTATTTACACAATGGCATGGTCGCACATTTACAATACTCCTCTGCTCTCAGTATTGTGCACGGTGGAGTTCTGACCCAATGCGCGCACACACACAGACACGTCTGTGCACACACACACACACACACACACACACACACACACACACACAGACATGCGCGCACACACAGGTGAGCCAACCCAGTGTCCTACAAATTACATTCTAATACAAGTGAAAACGGCAATAATGATTACATTTTTATAGGAAACATAATTCTAAGTGCATTAAGTTTTCTGTCAACATAATGACCATATCTTCACAATTAACCTAAATGACAAGTCGCAAATACATTGACACTTTACATATCAATTAAATGTCCACTGGCAAGAGATTTTTGTCCACTAAAATTATCTGATCTACAATATCTGGTTTTCTCTTCCAATAAATTATATGACCTTGCAGTTCAACACACTGATATAATACTTCAACTTTATTAACATGTTTTATGGTTGGGTCCAGGCACTCTCAGCACTGGGTTAGGGTCAGGGAAAGACTATGGGCTGGGTATTAGTGAAAACCTTACCAGATAACTTCACACACAATTCCTGCATAAAGATTTTCATATAAATATGATCTGTCTCTAACCAAAGTGTTTTTCATGCCTCGACCTAACCTTACCAGGAGTCTGGTCTGTTGCCAGTCCTGCATGCTACACGCCTGCCATCCATTCAACTGCCTTGTGGCACCTCAATTCCTGTTAGTGTGATGTTTCATTAATTTACAAAATACGTTGCCTGACAACATAATGATTAGGTTCGCTACAAAAACATAATCAAGGTTGGCCCCACCAATGCTGTTAACCTAGGAAACACTGTAAATAATATATTTAATAATAACTATAAATGCATTAATTGTAGTTTATGGTCAAACAGGGATCTTGTTTAGTTGCCAAAGGATGCAGTCTACATCCCAGTTTATGTATCTACATATGACAGTACACAGTGTCTCATGTTACAAATAACATTATGTTGCAATAATGTGAAGTGGCAGATGCTTGAGGATGTGAAAAATATGAGGAAAAACAATGACAAACACATACTCTAACTCACCAATCTTTCCACCTCCTGCTCACGAAGTCTCTCTTCCTTTTGGTGCTGGTGGTAGTCTGTCAGTTCCTCTTTCCCACTCAGTGAACTAATACTGCCCCTTCTTTCCCTACAGAAACCCCCTGGTGGTGTCATTCCTGCCTTTCCAAATGATTGCCTCCTTTCGCCCAAACCAATCCCAGGTTCTAGGCCTGCTTTTCCAAAGGAAGATTTTCTCTCTCCAAGTCCAAGCCCATGAGCGCTAGTGAGTTCTATGCTTGCCCCTTGTCTATCCCTCTCCCCCCCAGACAGCTCCATTCCTTGGGCTACTCTGTGGCTGGCTACCCGTTCTGTTTCTGGAGGGCTGGAACTTGTGGAGCTGATGGAGCCCAATGAGCTAGTGGAAGTTAGGCTAAGTTTTTTTGCCACACGGGGGGAAGAGGAGCCCCCTGCTCTGGATGGAATAGTAACATCAGGTGGGGTGGTTGTGGGTGATATAGAGGGTGTGATGGAGGTCGGGTTCTTAGGGGAGGAGAGGGAGATAGACACGACACCTTCTGCCTGAGTTGTGGTTTGGATTTGATTCCTTGAGGTTTGCTGGCTTGCTGAGTTACTAGAGTTGTGGTTGAGGTCAGGGCTGGCATTATGGATGTTGTTGCTATAATGGTTTTTGCTAAATTTGTAACTCCCAGCAATGTCAGTTCTCCGTGGGGGCAGTGTTGACAAGGTCAGAGCTCCATTATTGTCACGTGGTGATGGGGAGGGACATAGGCGTGGTAGCGAGCGGCTGTGACTCCCTCCCATCATCCCACTTAGCGAGCCTGCTGAGTATTTCCTGGTTCGACTGCTTGGCGATGGCTCCTGGTTCCCAAAGCTACGGCGTCCAAGACGGGGGCTGGAGGGCATGCTAACTGCACCTCCTGTTGATGGAATGCGGGATGACGAGGATGAGGGAGGAAGAGACAAAAGAGAGCTTTCGCTACCAGCAACAGAGGTTGAAGAGCCTCCACCATTCCAGGCAGACAGTATAGGAGTGGAGCCCTGAGTGTGTAGCCGGTGGCTATCACTAATACCATAGTTGTCTTGGTTGCGACCAATCGAGGTGCGGGAGCCTAGTGAAGAAGAAGGATCGGACCGTCTTCCAGGAGCAGATTTCATAGACACTGGGAGGCGATCTGAGCCATAGAATCGCCTTGCCTGTTCCTGATAGGCTGATGAGGCTGTGGCAGGACTCGTGATAGGTGTGGTAGGAGGTGACTACGATACAGAAAGAAAAAAAGGATCTTATAGTTGACAAACTGCTGTCTTCTCATAGTATCTTTCGCACATAAAAGTTTTATGCCAGTAGATGACAAACACAGAGACAGAAAATAAGATTCCATAAACTAATGTTAATGAGAAAATCTAGTATTGCCAGTACCAAATCTTGAATTGCCAGTGCAGGTCAGCCCAGGATGCTGAAAACAAACACCCATGGTCAACCACAAAATTTTCAAGTTAAATGATGACTGACCTGTGTCACACTGAAGTAAGAGGGGTTAGCATTTCCATTGGCTCTCAGGCTGTTCTCCAGGGCAATCTTCTTGCGCTGCAGGGTGTCCATCAAATCACGGAGTTCAGAGGCTGATCGCATGCCTCTAGCACTGCTAGTGCCACCAGCCACCGCATGGCTATAGTCACTGCTGAACTTCAGGTAGTCTGGACAGTGAGACGGAGAAAATGGAAAAGAAAATATACTCAGTTATTAGTTACGTACACCTAACCCTAACTAATGAAGTCTAGTAGACTACAAAATATAACACATAATAAATAAAAACCCCCCTTATGTACATAAGTTATAATGTTAAGGTTCTGTTTAGGTTAAGTTAGAAACAAATTAGTTTCCAATGAAATTAAGCTAAATGGTTTGCTAAAGTAATAACCTAGTTGTTTTGAGTGCATTTACATTATTGGCACATTTAAAGTATTCATCATACATGTTTAATTTCTGTTAGTTGTATTCACTTGTTAATTGCATAAGTGTAATAATTTGCCTTATTGGAAGAGTAAGTGTAAATAAAGTGATAATATTTTCCAGATGAGTTTTATTTACTACTTTACTTTAAGAAGCTGGGAGACATGCTTCAAATAAGTCCAAATTATTTCATAGTGTTAGTTGTATTCAAATCTTATTATATTTTGTACTTAAAGAGTCAAACAATTTGAGTTAAACTAACTCATCAGGTTTTACAGTGCAGATGTATAAAGAGATGGCTGCACATCTCTTTATAATTATTTTCTGGAAAATTGAGAAGAAAACTGAATAATGGAAAAGAGGGAGATGAAAGAACCATAAATGGTGGCAGAACAGGGAAAGAAGAGAGAGAGAAGCTGTATGTGTACCTGAAGCTGAATTCATAAATGGAGCCCTTGGCAGAACAAACCCAACCCAAACAATCCACAACTGGCAGCGAATCCCCCAGAATAGAAGACAGCACACATGCTCATACAAACCAAGTCATCTGATCCAAGACAAACAGTTTAACTCTAACTAGAGTTCAGTTCCTGAGTACATGATTTTGGGAAATGAAAAAGACCACAAAATGTTCTGGAATACCCTTAAGGCCCCCCCCGTCCTTCCTAAAACCTTTTATTTAAAGCAGTTTCAGCAGTGAGGCGATCATTTTCCAAACCTCAACTGACTGTGATTTTACTTCCTTCCTGCTAAATTTAACTAAGAAATATATCAAACAAAACTATATTTTACTTGGTAGAATGCTGCTAAGATTAGCATTATATGTGAATGATAACTCTAGGGCTATGTTCACATGTGCTAATTTGAGTTACATGTACCCACTGTGAACATTGCTCTTAACTGCCACCTATGCACAAATTGAACTGAAATGTGAACCTAAGAATAACAACAATGACATAATTTGTGAAACATGGACGAAATAGTCTTCTTAAGGTCTTTCATAATTAATGTCCAACACATCTAATATTTCCTCAAGTTTTTATTGATTTCCATTGCTGTTGTAGCTATCTTCCTTACCAGGATATGAGCTACCAAAACTGAATTATTAAAAAGAAGCACATGAATTCTCATCTGACCCTTCTGACAGTGATTCTTTGCAAGAGATCACATATGGGTCAGACCAAGGAAAATGTAAGTGACCCAGATCTGATATGGAAAGAATCTCTGGTTTGTTTACACGTTGGTGAAAAAACAATCTGTTCTGTGTCACATGAGGCAAAAAAGAGTATGTAATATGAACATAACCATGTTTCTGTTTTCTATGCAGAAACCCTTAATCCAAAATATTACCCTGACATAAAAAATGTAGGTATAAACACTTGAGTAGAAAAAAGTAATATGTGGGAAAACCTGCTTGCTTCTTTCAAATTCATTTGTGGTTTTATGTGGAAAAAAGTGCTATTACCATACACAAGCTTAGACCACCCACTGTTTAACTGCCATACACACCCACATAAGAGCTTTCCTCCAACTGGTAAATGTGGCTCTGCCTGAGAAAGACAAGCAGATGTGTACTTTCTGTGTGTACATATATCACAAATGTTCTCGTGTTAAAGAATAGAACCAGACGTGTAAATGTTCAACTGCTACTGAGAACTAAAGTACATAAAACTGCTTGTAATAGCTGAATATAAGCCTGTGTGAGAAAATGTCAAACCTTACATGGTGGAGAGAAATGGGGCAGAAAATGAAAGACATCATAAGATCTAGAAACACACAGACACACTTGCAGGGTGTTTGTGTCCATACATGGGCAGATTAATACTGCAGGCCTGGTATGCTTCAACTCTACTCTATCATGACAATTCTCTTAACTATGTCCAGCTACTATTGCTTTCTCTTGTAGTAATTATTTCAGATGTAGGTGTCACAGTGTGAGTCTTGGCAATATGGGCAACAACAGTAAAGATTTACCATTATCACCTGCCTAGACAGTTTTGCACAGTGTGAATGTGAGAGGGTTGTTAAGTCATTTTTATGAAAACACAAAACAAGAGGGGCACATTCCTTGTGTCTAGGAGTATAAAAAAAGGAGTACAGTGATTATGTTGCGCATACACCTCGCTCACACCCCAATCAATCACTTAAGGAGAAGGCAAAGTCAAGTATCACTATGGTAATGTAGATGCACCAGATGACAAAAACATTCCCCCATGCTTTGAATTTAAATTTTTAGCATGTGACAGTAAGAATGTGTGTTTAGGAAAGAAATATGAGAGGGCTCAAAGGATGACATGCCCCCACCCTGGCCTTCAGCCTTTGTAACACACACACTCTAGACGAATGTTCCAATCTCACACACCTGTTTGAAATGCGTCTACCTGTAATTTTACCCTGACATCGCTATCGGTGGGCTAGGGGAAAAGATGTTTGTGGGACAGATGTTCCATTAGGGGGGCTAAAGGTGGACAAGAGGTGAAAAGCAGCTAAGCATTGCATGAAAACAGAGATGGAAAAAATGGAGGAGCAGAACAAAGGTAGAAAGAGGAATCAAAAAAAATAAGAGTGGGGACTAAGTTTTGCACAGAGATCATGGAAGTGGTCTGCCAGACTTCCCCATGTGTGTGTGTGTGTGTACCTGTATTGTAGGCTAGAGCAGACACAGGGCTCTTTTGTGGAAGCATGCTCTTCATTCTACTTGCCTCCTGGGGATGGTTGAACCGAAAGAAATAGGATTTACCCAAACACAGAGAATAACCTGAGGAAAAAACACATCAACATAGAAGGTAAGATTAGAGCCGCATATGTTTACTGAGACAGAAGATAAGGCATCTACAGTTAAGTAGACTTGGCATTGAATTCATGTGACACATGCAGCAAAATATAATCATGCGGAGCACAAAACCAGCACAAAGACCATGGTGACAATTGAAATACCACAATCCAAAATACAGATATAGTCATAGATACAGATTTAATGGTTTAAACCTGTGTCTGTGAGCCAGAGATACTGTATTTATTCACAGCCAGGCACACACTTGCACACAGTCAGCCATCCTAGCCCACAGTGTTTGCTCTGGCCATCAATTAGGCTTAGAAGGCCAGGTATTAAACAAGATGTCAGGGTCACAACCTTAGTAATACACACAGTCAGCCACAGCTGTCCAAATACTTCAGAAAGGAAGGGAGAAAGACATGCAGAGAAGGTGCAGTGAAACTCAAAAAATGTGGAGCAATAGTTTAAAAGAAATGAAAAGATTAGCAGAACAGAAAAGAGGACAGAAGATCATAAGACTGAAAAACAGAGTTCCGATCTCCTCTTTCTTTCTCACACTCAAATGCCATCTCTTTTGCTCTATTGGTTCTTTTGGCCTCCATCCCTGAGGGCAGATAAGCATTAAAGCAAACCCCCAATGTTAGTATGTGTGTAAAAAGCTAAATAGGTTCCTCCTTGATAGCTGTATTACAGTTACGTCAGATTTCTTGGACCTGAATCAGCCACAACCGCTTAGACAAGGAGGGGATAGTGAGTGGAAAAAGACTTAATGAAAAAATGTTAAAACCATTTTTCTTTTGTTTCTCTTCCCACTTTCTCATTTTTTTGCCATTTTCTTTCTCAGTCTTCAACTAATAGCCAATTCCACAAACACCTCCTTACTAAACCTTACTAAAAAGTAATAGTAATAACCTAATTTAAGATTATAGTTTAGCCAAAACAATTCATATTTTTGTAAACCCTACCGTAGAGTACCCACAGAGCAGAATATTTTTGCCTTCAAAGCTGCAGCTTTCTCAGCACAGGGGGAGACCTGACCGTAGTGGTGAGGTGGCGCTAACACCACCCACATGAAAACAGTGTAAGAAATGTTTAGTCTGCACAGCTGGACTGGACATAAACACAGTCTTGCAGGTTTGGAAGTAAAAAATGTGGGAGTTCATAGGATGTGCATGTCTGTGAAAAAAGGACAACAACAAAGCCCACTTAATGTGAGCACAATCTGATAATAGGTGTTTCTCATGGCCAGACATGAGTAATGTAAGTATCTGTCTTCAAAATATTATGTATGCTCTACGTATCTGTGTGTGTCTTGTTACAGTGTCTGCCTAATGACTCACAGTAATGTTCAGTATTTCACATAACAGCACACACACACACACATCAGTCAGCAGTCAGCTCTTGTAAAAATCTAATTTCCTATCCTTAACACAGTCTCACCATGTGTCACCTTTAAAGTGGGGAGTAAATTGTGTTGGCCTAATTTGTTCACAGTCCCCACTCCTCCCCTCTTTCTAATTTCCTCTCAACTCCTCGGCTAACAAATAAATAATAGTTAACCCTCTCCTCCTCCCCATCCTCAGCATAAACAAATACTAACAGTGTATGTGTCTATGCGACAGAGTCGCATTAGACTGTAAAACCTGTTGACACAATCATTTTAATTCATCCACCTCTTTCATACACACTTGTAATATTACAGTCGTAAACAAATGAGCCAACTTCTTTTTACCCCCATCTGTGACACAAGCACAAGGTATCACAGCATCCTCCACATCCAATCACAAAGCCACATGCCCACTCTCCTCCACACTTTTAATGTCATTCAAGTGTTTGCTTGTTTGCCACAAAACTGAGTTCTTCCTCAAAGCATACCAAGTACCCCCTCCAACTTACACACATATAAGCTGAGACCATTTCCAACGACAACATAATTTGAAATTAGCCTGTATATACATTTACAGGATAATTTAAAGTCTGTAATCTACAAAGGCAGACCTCAGAGTCTTTGAGGACACAGATGTAGGAGCTGCATCACGTCTGGAGCCAATTTATGTTCCCATGTAGATCTGAGTGAACCAAACTACACTCTCACCACAGTGTGATGGGAGGGGAAACTTAAAATTGTTTCTCTATTTGGTTAACACAAGTGGAGAAACTGCCAAATGTATACCATTATGTTAGGATGAAAAATAAACCACTCGCAAAGATCCCATGTCCATCATGTGCTTGAAACTCCGCTACGAACTAAATGTTGAGGAT
>OMLM01007164.1:30535-49530 GCA_900302695.1 Helostoma temminkii | reverse complement strand
AAACATTTCATTTATGTATACATTTTTTGAAAAAAAAAAAAAAATGTCTTCAGAATATCATGATCTGTGATCTGTATAATCTGCATGGTACTGCACTAGAGTTGAGTTTACCCATTCATGAAAAGATACAAGCGCATACTGGTCCTAGTGGGAGTGTAAATTGGCCTCAAAACCACAAATTAATAATCTCTGGGGCACATGAGTCCAGCACTAATATAATGAAAGACAGACTGGTCTTTCTCAAGGGAGCTGATGTAGATTAGTTTACTCACACACACACACACGGCATAATCTTGCTCTATAAATTTCAACCCAGGTCACCCTACTTCTCTAAAGTGGGTTGCATGCCTGGAGACAATAACAGGTATAATCAATCAACAACTCAACGAGAAATAAACGTATCAACAAATAGACAAAAAAGTATATAATTCTTATTTATCATGTTTATATTATATCAGTGGTTTAAAACCTCAAATGTGCAAAAGGCAGGCAGGAGATAATAACATGAATAGTATTCAGGAACAATGAAGCTGGTGTTGTCTTGGGTGTTGGGTTTGTAGCCTTGGGTTATTACTCTTTGTTACATGAACTCACACCAGTCTGTGAACTTGGCAGGTACATTTTTTTTAGCCCAAGGCATGCGAACCAAGATGGAGTCAACCAAAATATTCAGGTGGTGATGGAATACCCCCAAAATATAGATGGACATGAAAAAATGTAACTCCCACTGTTCTGTAGTTTGGATTGAATTAAGCAGCAGCAATTCACACCTCCATTATAGTGACAGATGGGACAGGGCATTCCTATTGGCTTTCATTGTCAATCAGAAAGGCTTTTGATTTTTAAATGGGAATCAATAAAGTCAGGGGTTGACTGTTGTCAGTAAAAGTAGCTTACACTGATTACTAAAATGGAAAAGGAAAACAATAATGTAAACAAATGAATTGATTAATGATAACTAAAGAATTTAAGATTGATAGCATTGCTTTGACTGTTCAAAGTGCACGTAAGGCTCGAAAAAAACCGTATTGGCCTTAGACATACAGCTGGTTAGTAACACTGGTATGAATGTAAATCAGGCATCATAAGCATCAGCGTTGGAGAGAAAGTGAATCGGGGAATAAGGGCTTATCAAGCAGGCGCTACACACAAATGCAACAATTCCATTTAGAAAAAGTAGCAGAGTACAAGTATACCTTGTAGCACTAAAAGACAAGTAAAGTGGAAGTGCGTCAAAAACCGTGTCTCAGAAAGTGAAACGCTACTTTGTTACTGTTGTTAGATAAGCTAACAAATGAGTTACAAACCTTTTAATTCCCATTTAGTGCGCGCTTATCACGATAACAAATACAAATTTCTTCATTTTAACGACTGCCAAACAATTATAAAAACACTTATAATAATAACAATTATATCTTTTGGTAGAAGTTAATTAAATATATAGCTACTCTCTTGTCGGGTCTGTGTTGTCTGGTCTGTTTTCCTTCCCAGAGATGTTACGCCTCCTCCACCTCCTTGACTCCGTGTGGAAGAAAGTTCACTGATTTACCATCACGGGTCTGAGCACCAGACTGTACCAACTATCTGAACAAAAGGGGTCCGACTTCAAGATGTACCACATCAAACGGTTTTAAATACAGTCGAGAAACCTGATACCTCTATTACAGGGTTATAATTTGAACACAGCAATGATAATAGAGAACATTATACAAATTTAAGTAACAAAAATATATGGAAACTTTCATGGAAATACTTCACCCCCCTACCTGAAGTTGGTAGGTTTAGAGGCTATTAGACGGTGAGGTATGTGGTAGACACCCCCTCAGATTTTCTTTGTCTACCTGCCTATTTTCGTTGTTTTTATTCGAAATACTTTGAACCATTGTTAACTAAGACAAATTGGATTATAGGGACTAGATTAAAAAACTCTGTAAAACTAGTGGTTTCAATTTAAAAAAAACTTCTCAAGTAATAGTGAAGAGGTTTTAGAGAGATTTAGGGCATGACAGAAAGATCGACTGGGAATAAACCGAGAATTAGCAAACGAAATATTACTCTAAAAAACATATTAAGAAATGTGTTTAGGTAGAGCCCTTCTCCTCGTGTTAAATCAGGGGTAGTCTCTATTGTTGCTTGTGTCTTTCAGGTGCTTATTTGAGAGCAGCTTGTGTGTGCTGGTAGTCTTTGTAGTTATGTGAAATAGAGAGATGGTAGCAACAGTGCTTTGTTCAGCAGCTGGATTTGCATTTGCCTCAGAACAACATGAATGCTGGGAGGTTGAGTTCTTAACACAAACTCCACTGAAACTGAAAGAAACATTTATTCTGTCTGTTCTTCAGTTCATACTTTAATAAGTGAAAAAGGCATAATGGAAAAAACACTACAAGACAAATGGCTACAACATGCAGAAGTAGATGGCCCATCTCTAGCCTGTGTAAACAATTAAAGGCCATTCATTATCAGGATTGCTGTTGTTATTAAGATGTTTCCATCTGACTATCACTATTCAAGTACTTTCCATCTTCTCCAGTGAGTTAAGAGTGAGGCTGATTAGATTCCAGTTAAAGTTCTGAAGTTTCAAATACAGAACAGATTACTTCCTAAACATAGCTAATCATCTCCAGACCCTACAGTCTACATGTGTGTGTTTGTGTGTGTGGTTGGACTAACTCAGCTCAGAGCATCTGAGGCCAGTGGGTACTCCAGCAAGAATTTTTCTCTCTATCTCGGTCTCCCTCCATAATTTACCAAACAGTGCCCTTTTGACTTTTTTTAACCTATTTTTTTTCTCTTTTGACCCTTGCTACTTTACAATGCATTGGCCCCGTGTGTGTAGACACACCAAGATGTTGTCAATATTTGAATCAGCTAGGCACAGTGGGAAGATAAATAGACCTGTCAATATTTAACTTAAAATGGCGAGACCACACAAGACACAGTTAAAAGGTAAAAAGCATAAAGATGAGAGACACATGGAAAGGGAACCGTCAAAGTAATTTGACGGAGTAATGTTCTATAAAAGAAAAAATTTTAAAGTATCACATAAAGTAAAAAAATGTGAAACAGGGAGAGGTCTGCACCTAAAAAAAATCCAGGGAAACTGGGTGGAGTAAAAGGAGGGAACAGACCAACTACCAAGAGATAAACTGATCAAGATTGTGGCAGACAAAAAACAGACACAAGTGATCAGGGGTGATCATGGGTAGACAGAAAGATAAGACAAGTGATACATTAGCATTTGTGTGTGTGTGTTGTCAGTTGTCCGTAGTCTACTATAACCTTTTTTTCATTTTTAAGTATAACAGAGTAAGAGTAAGAAGAGTAGAGTAGAGTCTACAGTTGCTGGAAGCTGTGACTCATTCTAGCAACTAGCTCTTCCAAACCACAAAGAATTAAACCAAACCAGAGCATTACATAATTCAAAACATACATGAGAGAAAATGCTCACACACCTGGACCTATACTGTTTATTTATGTGGAAACACATGCAAACACATACAAACATACTGTATGTCAACACCCTGTTGTTTCCATGTAGAATGCCAGAACAACGTTTACTGTGCACATGTGACTCATACACTCTGTGAAAGGAATGCAAGTTAACCAAACCAAAAACTAACCAGTCTCTCTCTGTCTCTGTCTCTCTCTCTCTCACATACACAGGCATTATGAAATAGTGGAAGTATGCGCACTCTATGCAATGACATCAACTTTACTGCACTGCTGTATTACCATTCACCAGTAGATGGCAATATCTCAAAGTTTGTATATGTGTCTGCAATGTCAAACAGTAGAGCCTTCCCTGAAGACCATAGCTCTACATGTGTGCCTGTATCTTACCCTGTGTGAGTGGTGTGGGCACAGTGACATGGACTCCATCCAGACTGCACAAGTGACCACAGGGGTCAAGGGTCACCACCCCTCCTGTTAAATAAGGAGACCAACAGGATGAATCATGCTTTTAGTTTGTATTATACACATTTAAAAGTTTAAACTGCACTGCAATAATAATAATAATAACATGTGTTTCCCATTTAAAAGGTGACTCCTAACTGCATTATGATTTTTTTCTCATAGCACACAGAGAAATGCAATTTTCATTCTCAATCAAGGTTTTTAGGGTAATGAAATATACCTGAAAGGTATATAAATTCAATGTGTAAAGCACAAGCAAGTAAAGCTTCAGTTACGCAGTTCATACTGAGCTTCTTCTTATCTTTTCAAAGGATCCTTGTTTTAATCTAATCAATGCCCTGTACAATCTATAGTGCAACTTATCCCATATTAATTTGGAAATTTATTTTACTGACATTATTAGAATTATTAGTCATAATCCTTTGGAAATTAAAGATTATGACCGGTGTACTATGGTAATTATTTCAACTGTATGCTTTTACAGTTGATTTTAATAATCCACTTAAAAGACTGTTGCACTTACTTACTGTAACCCCTCTTCACTGGCAGATTTAAATAGATATAGAAGTTTATGGTTTTACAATTCTGTTCTAAACTTAACTTAAAAGATTTTGGAACCAAAGGTGGAGTCATTGGACTTTCAACATGTACAGAGGTAAACCAACCTTCATTTATGATGAGACAGTGTTCTGCCTCTATTCCAGGTCCCTGGATAGTGATATCTTGAGGAACTGGAGCATCTTCTCGGCCTATGCGGGTCACCCCTGGAATGCCAAGAAGCACACATGATCACTGATAGAATAAAAGATGCAGCCAATATAAAATTATAATCAGACTTGACACTGTGTTATTCATCTGAATGTAGAACACAATACTCTTAGACATCACAGGAGCAAATTAAACTGCCCTAGTATATCTTTATAAACTATATACATGATTTACAGGAGCACTGCAGTGTTATAATTTTCAATATCTTTAGTGAATTTGTTGTAGAGAAAAATAGACCTTCAGTTCTTCTCAAATGGCTTGTTCACATTGTTGGCATTCCTCACTAAAATGGAAAGGCATGCCACTCTGGGAGATGGTGAAAGTGTGTAGCAAGAGTTATGCAACAATGACAAAAAATAAAATCTCAAAATGCTGATTATATCTTCACAATCATGAGCCTTTATACTGTAATGTAAGTTTTATTAAAGATAATATAAATAAAGAAAATATCTAGTAATGGCAAAATTCATGGCAAAGAGACAAAACAAAAAGTGCCTCTGTCTCGCTGCGTAAGGAATATAATGAGAGCTTTGTTACATGTTAACTGTGAAAGTCAACATTGTTATGTGTTAAGACGGATACTTGATATTTTAAAACTATTAATTTCAGTCACTTTGTATTAGTGTTCCAGGCTACTGGGTAATATTAGGTTGTACAAGTGTGGCTGCCAGTTTCTTATCTTGTATATCCTTCTATCTCCACTCCCATCTTTTCACTATTCATGCATTTGACCAGCTAAGTAGAATAGTAATGAGACTGTGGCACCTGTGGCCTGCTGATCTGATGAATGTATGTGTGTGTGAATGACTGTAGGACACAGAGGGCAATAGATTGTACTAGAACAAATGCAACACAGCTATAAATGGCTGATGATATATAAATAACACTCCCATTATGTCATCAACAGGAAATGTTAATCTCTCTGGGTGTTTTTGTGTATGTATACACCTACAGGAAGCTTTCACGTGACTACAGTACATCATGCGTGCCAGGATGAAACTTGCTGAATTGATTTGAATATTGCATTTGAATACAACATCCAGGAATGTAGTGTGTGTTTTCAATCTGAACAGTCCCTGTGGAAGGATGTAGTGTTGGCATTGTGACAAAGCATGGAGTATCATTTTCCGATATCACATATCCACCTCCCACACCCAAGTAATCATAGAAATAAAGCAAAGAAAAGACCTGGTTTCAGTTCAGATGAGAGTTTTATATGTCTAGTGAGGAACTACATTTGAAGATTATGTTATCCATAGATTTGGAGAGGTATGAAATATATGTAAAGATCAATAGCCACTGTCTGGCCTAGTAACCCCACCCCAAGGAGTACAAGTATGTGTTTTTATGTTTTGATGTTACCTTCTTTCAGGGGCAGCAGAGTAATCGCCACACTGAGTCTCCCACTGCCCAGGCTAACTAGATGAGGTGTAGCTGTCTGGACCTTCAGCCCTTTCCCTGTGTCAATCAAGTCCAAGGGTGGAGACTAAAAGCATCAGTCAGAGTGGAAAGTTCAGTTTCATTCACAGTTTATATATTCAATAAATTCTTTATTTTCACTTAGAAAAAACACAAAGACCACAATGAAATCTAACCCTATTCTACAGAATGCTGTGTGTCTGAATGTGAGTGTGTGTGTAGTTGCTTACCTTGGGTTCAGCTGGGGACATCTGATCTGACTCTGGTTGGAACATTATGTCCGAGTCCTGCAGTAAAAATGGAGATGGAGAAAAATTATGTAATGTAGCCAGTAGTGGAGCATGCAGACACAAATATATTCTATACTTCTAAGAAATTTGCATACTGTGAGGGGAAACCTAATGTTTTGGTATGAATCTATTTTCAAAGTAGGGAAATCTCTCCTTCTGAGCTCTGTGAATGGAATGTAATAATGTATCCAAACATCACCTTCCTTGTCACAGGCTCTGAGGTTGGTTCCACCAAATAGTTGCAGGAGCAATGGATATATCATATCAGCAACATTAGTCAAAATCTAATGGGACATGATAATGTAACCCACACATATGGGCTTATGTTTAATGGCTATTCTTAGTTGTTAAGGAGCAGCATAAAGAGAACCTAAAGTCAAAATGTTTGAGTCAAAGCAGTATTGGGAACCGCTGAGAAAACTCTGAAAGTAACAAGGCAGGATTAGACTGGTACCACAGGAATAGAATGATAAAGAGGAATGAAAACAGAGTGAGATTAGAAGAAAAACACACTTGGCTCCAGTTCAAAGAACAACTCCTGCTGTACCCTACAATGAAAGTTAAAAACAGTCTTGCTGGCTTCTATTTGTGTGCCTATTCACACGGCACATTCAAAGGCACAAACCAAACACACACCCAGATGGATGAGTAAAATGCTTCTCACCAAACCAGAGTTGATTACAGCATATGAGAAAACACCCAAATCACACCTCCCTTTCCACCCTCTGTCACCTCTGTCCATTTTCCTCTTTTCTCTGATTGTCATCCACCCCACAGGTTTTGCCTTCGTTTTAATAAATTATTGTCTATTTCTTCAACAACCCCTTCTTTTTCTATCATCTTCTTGTACATTTGTTCTGATCTTGGCTTCTCTTTTCCTTTACTTCCACCAGCCAGCAGCAGAGGAAATGCAAATCAAAGTCAGCTCTAAGCCATTTCCTCGAATTCAGACCCAGCTTCCTTCCTTCAGCTCTTGGTTTTTGCATGAAGATATGAGGACACGCATTCCACTTTTCTGTCACTTATGTAGACAAAGCAAACACACCATATGTGATGGCAACATCAGCTAGACAAGTGTTAGCAAGACAAGATCTCCTTGACTCTCCCCATCCCTCACAAAAAATAGATTTATCCTCATTGTGTCTCTGCTGCTCTCCCTCCCCCACCTTTCCTTCTTCTTTCACCAGGTGAGCTCCAGTCTGAGCAGGCCAGGACAAGTCTATGCCCTTGTTGTGCTCCAGTTAAGCAGAGCAGTGAGGTGTGTCAGTACCTCCACCCCCTTCCCTTTTAGATTGCCAGATTGTAGCTCTGGCAAAGGGGCAAATACTTGAATAACCTCAACATTTCTCAGATTTATGGCAATTTTTTAGCTTTTAGTCTTTCAGTTATATTCCCATTCTCCAAGAATCTTACACCTTGATTAAAGCTAAAATAGAGTTTAATGGCAGAATATTTTCACAATCCATGTGAATCATTAGCTTGCACTTTTGGTTTCATCAAACAAAGACCAATAATCCTTTCACTCAACTCCTAACTTAATGGGAAAACTCTTTATTGCTTTTGCAAAAGGGCTTTTTCTGTCAAAATGCAATCTGAGAAATACAGGACATATCTTTGGAAATATGTAAACAATAAGTATATGTGAGGCTCTTTCAGGGAAAAAAAGTTGAACAGAATAAGCATTGAAATTTCATCACAAACTAATTCCTGAAATGGAACGATATAGAATACTGGGAATGGTTTCAAAGGTAATTTTTTTTTCCTTTTAAGGGAATTCTGGCCAACAGGAAACTATCTGAAACATGCAGCCCTGACCTACTTTAAATAATAAGTAGAATTCTAAATCTGGTGTACTGAAATGGCCTTTCAAATAATTGAAGTCCAGCTTTATAACTTTGCAAGTTGTAAATACACAATAGTTTTAAAATCACAGGGATACAATTGGAAGCAAGTGCATGCACACGCAACGTCTTTGATCCCATCTGTAGAACAGCTGAGTCTCCACAAAATGCTCAGTTTTTCCTGCATCTGGAGACAGAGATTGAGTTAGAGAGAAGGAACGAGAATGATGTGGTGGTGGATGAAGAGAAAGTGATGGAAGATAGAGGACTCATAAAAACAGACGGAAAGATCCCACATTCTTGGGCTGTTTCATCTTAACCTTTTTTATTTTCTCCATCCTCTGCTTTCATCTGTGTCCCTACTTGCTCCTCTCCTCTGTATTTCCTCTCCATCTGTTTTGTCTTGCCCTCTGTTTCAATTACCTTCAGCATCACTGTTGCTGTCTCATTCTGCATTCTCATAACCACATCTCAGCACTAATCCCAGCGTTTTTAACGTCCCTGATTTGAAACAGATTTTTGTGCACTTGGACTCGTTCAGTTACTTAAACGAGTGAGTACGTCTGTTTTCATCCAGTAAAAACAAATACAGCAAACTAATCTTTTCTACAGTGCAGAAAATGTATTTTTCTTCACTTCTACACACACTTCACTCAGCTATTAAATAAAACTTTTTCTGATTAAAAGAAGAATAAGAAAGACAACCATTTGGTCTGAATAACAAAACCATCTCTTTTGCATTTTTTAAAATAATATTTAATGTGTTTATATCTTAGAGGTGTGATCTGGGTTTTGCTATCAAGATCAACATACCAGCATCAACAACAATGACAAATGGCAGAACACACAGGGCATACACCAACATGCAGCACACAAGATCCCCTCTATTGTATTTTGTTTTGTTTATACCCATATTCAACACTGGTAGATTGCGTTACCAGGCAGGCAGCTACTCAAAATAATATCCGTGAGTATGAACTTGATCAACTGATGGGGATGATAGTGACAATAATGACGTAACCAATGTGATCTGATTGTTAGGCTGGATAATTTGCTATATAACTTATGTAGTTTCTTATATTGTCTATATATTTTAGTAATGCTGCAAATACTAGTCTGGTCAACTTCCTTCCAAGACTACATGACATGACAAGCTGCGATTGTGTGTGAATATGTTAGATTGTTGCTGCATTTGATTATAGAAAAACATTTCATTTGTGGTCAGTGCATCTTTTCCCATCTACTGCACATGCAACATCCCAACTCTGACTAAACCAAGTGGAGTAACCAGCCTGTGGTATCCAAAATTGGAACTGTTTTAAATCAGTGGTCTTGGAAACAAGTGTTTGTGGTGAAAAATGAAGTATGCAAGTACTGTGATCATGAATGTCAGCTTCTTGATTAATCATCTGTGGCTTTTAACAAACTTTTAGGAAGAACACAATGCTCTTAAAAAAACAATCCTCTTCCATTAGACAAAGCCATAAGAAGTGGCTTTTAGTGGTCTTTAGTGTGGGTTTTCTTTTACCTCTATTTTATTAATAAACTAAACTGAACGAAACTAATATTGCATGCATCTTATCTGTTTAAAAACACTCCTCTCCCATGCTTGTGATGTGATTGTCCATTATTATCTTATTATCTCTTATTTAAATGTTTTGTCTTGTCTGTTTCTCAGCTTTGCCTACTTGCACTCCTCTGTCTGTCTTTATCACTGTCTCTCTCCATCCCTCTATCTTTCACTAACATCCCCTCCCCGTACATTCCAGTGTTACCCTCTTCTCCTCCCACCTGACAAAGCCAGCATTGTATCACAGATGCTGTTTAATATGGAGTTCCTCTCTGTGTCCCTCATATAGGGCACTTTTCTGTCATGACTTTCCAGACATATTCTCACTATGGGTAACCTAAAAACAAATTCTAACCATACAAGTACACATGCATCAATTATCCTATAAGATAACATTCCCTAGCCCCTTACTCTAGCCTGAACCTCAACCCAAACTAAGTCTTTACCTAAAATGTCTGCACAAAGCTAAAATGACCTCAGGTTTGGATTCTGAATGAATGACCACTGAAAGTCATTTACACATACATAAACTGTGGAACACCATATTTCCCAATCAATAATCCGTTACCATCTATTTTTCTGCATGTGTGTGTTATGTGCACACTGATAAACACAACTTCACCTTGAGCCTCGGCTAAAACATAACTATCCACCAGCTCTGCAGCTCCAAATCAAACTCTCCCACTTTTTGTTCGTTTACAGAAATCCTCACAGGATATTTTCCATTGTTATTGCAGCTGACTCAGAGGTGGAGGAAATCTAGCTTGAATTTCTACAGTGTGTGTGTGTCTTTGGAAAAGCCCAGATCACCTTTACTCCAATGGGAAGAGGATAAACTCATGTTTGGGTTTCCAAAGGGCCGGATATGACAAAGGGAGGTGGAGGGACAGTGAACTGGTAGAGAGACATACAGTATAACCCACATTATGCTGTGTCCCACATGCTCAAATGACTTGTGTCAAAAAAGATAAGACTTTGAAATAACAAAATTATTGTGTTGGGAGACGTTGGGAGACAAAAGAAGAGGAAATGCTCAAAAATACAGGCTACTGAATCCAGAGATGAAGGAAAAGAGATTAATGGTGGATTAAAAGAAAAAAAAAGTAAAGCTTGCCAAAAAATGATTCTATACTACACTAATGACACTGTGTGTTTTGTGTGTGTTTAAGATATTTGCTCTTGCAGTCACTTCACAATAGCCACGATAACCTTCACTTCTTCTGACTGACATGTACCTTACAAATACCTAAACAGTACACAGAGTGCAATAGAATTCACTTGTGCACAGTTGAAAATTCACTATAAACCAGATGTTTTCAGACTGATGGGAGTCTGGTAGCTTATGACACTGTTGGTATGTTGAACCCTCCTGGTTTCCACATCATCACAGGAGCAAAGTTGACAAGACAAGCATAACGGTTTTAACATTAGCTTAGCATTTTGGTGCAGCACTGCTGTTATAAAACCATATGAATATTTAAACTAAAGTTTGAATCCTGTAATGTTTAATGAGTGAAAATAGTTTTCTGATTATCTTACAAATCTATAAACAACATAGTAAAAATACCGTCTACTATAACTAGATCATGTGTTTATTTTGTATTTGTTTACCGTCACTGCGATCACCTATTGTAGGTCTACACATGCATCTATACTGGGGATATTTAACCAATAGTCCAGAGACAAACACAACGTTTTGGGATTTATCTTACTGTTAAACAACTCACTTAAGAAATACCCGGGTTAAGAACTTCCTGAGCTGTGGATTAAACATAAGTAGCTGCTAAAAGGCATGAAAGGGTTTATGAAAAGTTCATAAAGGAAAAGGAAATCTGCTTCCCCTTCATAAAAAAGGCTATTCTACTACCCCACTCACATACATTATTAACGCGCTTACCATTACTGAAGCGGGACTGGCCACTTCTGTCATAGCGCACGAAGAGACGCAATTACGCAGCTGCTCCAAAATCCAGAAAAATGTCGCCTGACCAGAATCCTGACAATATTGTCACGTCTCTCACACGCGTTTACGTATCCCCTTCGTGTCTCCCTCAGTTCTCTCTCTTGGCACACACATTCCCCGTGTATGTCTAGGAAAAGGCTCCTAATCCTCTGTCACATTCACGCACAAACGAATAGACTCTCCGAACACAACCTACACGCACCGACGTAAAAAAGCCGGCGGCTGCAGCCAATTGCGACGTGTAGAGGAATGTAGCAACAGCTGGAACAGAGCGGGAACAAGAGGAGGGAGTCACTCTCTCTCTCCCCTCTCTCTCTTTCTTCTCTCCCTCTCTGCATAATGTGCAGGTGCCAACCTACATTTGACCTCTCATCCTCACCGGTTCACAGAGAAACGCTTTTATGCTGACAATGAGAAGGAGACAAGGGAAGTGAGGGAGAGAACATTCTCTCAGACCCGCTTTGTGACAATGATAAGGGGCCACGATAAGACGCATGTTTTCCTAATGATATTAGAACAGGAATGCAGCCAAGCCTCCTTTCACAGGGCACAATCCAGTCCCAATATAGTGGGCTCTGATTCAGTTATCCCACATTAGCCAATACTGAGAATCCAGTCTTGTACAACTGAAATCACGCAGCAGGTAATTGGAATATTAATAAAATTAAGAAGTGGTAAAAATAAGACTTATACAATGAACACTCCAAAACTCGTTATGGTCAAATAATACGGTCTTGGAAAACTAGTTGACACACAGGGACCCTTCTTTTTTCAGCAACAAAAATATATGGACACGAACACAAAAGCAAATGAACACTCAGTGTCCATCCACAATAACCCAAAACTAAACCATAACACATTCCAAATCAATCACCATAACTCCATGTGGGACCAGTAATCTCTGTCAAATACCCTGAGGCTGTAACCATTTAAGTTCTGTATGTATTTCCACTGCTTGGTTACACTTCAGTGCACTCTGACATCTCCTTGCCAGTCAACTGAATAACAGAAGTCAAAAGCACGTGATTCAACTTTACATGACCTTAGCAGATAACCTAATGTTTAATCATGCATAATATGCTGATTTACCGATTATTTTACATGAAAGATTTGCATTTCCCACCAAAACTCTCTATTATCTCCGCACCAAAACAATTAGAAATGTCCAGTAACTGTCTGTATCTTGGCAGAATAACGTTACTCAATGCTACCACCATGTGGCCAGAGTTTGTATTAAACCTCTGGCAGGACTCTTGTTTGTTTTACATAGCATACAAATGAAAGACAATGTTGCATTCACAAATTCACAAAAAATAACTCTCATTAGTGTTTTTAACCTAAGGCAATATTCTACTGAATTAAATTCTAAAAAATGATCAGTTACAAAACAGAAGTTAACATATTATGCAGAAGTCATGCAGAGCTTTGTTTAGGTTGTGACTGTGGACCACAAGTGAAGCGTACTGCATGGTGTGTGCTTAAGGTTGGAAAATGACTAATGCAGTATTTAGGTTAGGTTTGGATAGAGAGCAAGGACAGTTAGCTTACACACACATACAGTGCACAAACAAATGCACATGAATGCATATCTGTGAAAGCACGCCTATCTTATCTCTGAGGACCTGCAAGGTTTTCTTTATGAATAAACAGGAAGGGAGCTTGAGCTCCTGTTCCACTTTCTCTTCTGCTCCAAATCCCAGGCATTAAGGGTATTTCTGAAATTTGCTTCTTCATTTATGGTAACGAGTCTGGGCATGTTGCTCATTTTAGGTCATGACTCAACATCTACTGAATCTTTGCCACCAAGAGAACAGCTGAATGTTATCAAGATATTTGAAAAATGTCCTGGAGTTCCTTTTAACTTTACATCTTGTCAAGTGTTTCCAGAAGCTATTAAGCTATTATGCCTGCATGGTTGCTTGCTAGCATGAAAGCCGCTAAGCTTTCCCCATGACATCATGCCAGAGCCGGTGGGTTTGAGAGCTCAGCCAAACATTTGACAGCATTCCTGAGTGAATTCCACAACTCCCATGTGATCCTAGGGGGATGAACAGGAACTCTGGAGCTGTCTGGAGAATGATTGCAACCAGTGTGTGGAGTTGGACTTCGGGGTGGTGGTAGATCAGTTGGTTGGGCAGTCATCTTTGAAACTGCAAGGTTGATGGTTTGACTCCCGGTTTACCTGATTCCTTGCTATGTTCATTATTTCCATATGAAGACATCATCTGCATTACTTTTATGTCCGTATACCCTTTCTTCCTCACATATGTATGTATATTATGTTGCTGATATCATCAGCTCTGGTCAGTGGCATCACTAAACATCAGCAATAGAGGCATATAAAAGTGTGATAAAACTTGATGTTTTTAAATAATCAAACTGGTATTTTAGGTTGACATAAATGGCTTCCCAGATATAGCAGCATGTCTGTTTTACACAAAAACACCTTGGAATGTAAGTAAGTATGTAAGTATAAGGATTGAAGTGTTTCTATCACTTCACATTGTCTGTTGTGTAAAACTGAGAACCTGGAACAATCTGTTTTGAAGATCAACTCAGTGCGAAGCCTGAATCAGTTGCTGTGTCTCTTCTACTCCTCCTCCATCTCGACCTTCTAATCTTGAAGAGTTTGCATTTTCCTTAGTGGTGTTTCTGTCTCTACAGCTGCATCCTGGATTTCTCTATCTCTTCTGTCTCATCTCTCCACTTCCCTTTATTCAATCGCTGAAGGTAATGAGCCATGGGATTTTTCCAACCAACTATAACTTAATAAAACAGCTGAACCCAACAGTAACAGCTACGCAAAAATACCTTTAAAGCCACTTTAGGACTTATAACTGACAGCATGTGGTCTTTCATTAGATAGGTTAGTATATTTGATAAATATGTCATATCTATCCACTTAACTAGAACAGCCCTACCCCGTGACAACACTGTTGTTGAATTTAAAGTTTAGCTCCAGCAAGGGTGCATTTTTAAAGTCCCATGTAGCACAGGTTGCTGTGTTGGGAGGACGCAGTTGTAAGGTAAAGAACATTTATGTGTTTAGACTCTGCAGCCTTGAACCTGGGGCACTTGCCTACTGTTCAGCAAATGTGACTGTGGACTGAACACAGCTGCACATTTGTTTACACTGAGGTGACCAACAGCAACAAAAACTAGTTTAGGAATACTGTGAGTAAATGTTTGCACCACCACCACATTGCAGAAAGTTTATAGACTAACAGAATTTTGTACACACATCCAATCACATCTGGAAGTCCATACATGAGTTGCAATATCTGAAATAGCTGGGACACAAATGAAAGTGTGAGAAAGAGAATCCAAACAACACACGGATGCATCAGTCTGCTGCTCTCCCACTTGTCTGCCACAGTATGTGTAATTACTCCACAATTAAAGTGCCTGCGCTTGTGTGTCTGTGTGACCACACTCAACTGTGTCAACAATGTGGCCTGGAGTCAGGGAGTGGAATAAAGAAGGGTACAGTTGAAATGAAAAGAAAACATCTTTTCCTGTAAGTTGATGAAAAAGCAGCTGTTCTGCCTCCTCCACTTTCTGTGAGTCCAGCAGAGCTTCACTTCTGCCCTGATGAAATTCTCCGTATGTCTTCTTGTCACACTTACACAATCAAAGTCTGTCTTTTTGTTTATTTAATTTTCTTTCCACAATGCTTTATAATTGTGCCCTTTTATCCTAGTGCTTTCTCTTCTCCTCTCCCTTTCCTTTCTCTGACCACAGGAATGCAGGACGGCTGTCACTGGACCACTGTCATGCGGTAATCACCGGCCTCACATGGAAAGATTTATGGCACAAGTTCTGGACATATTTGACTTTCTCTCTGCAATTCCCACCAAAGGTGCCACTATTTGTGTCTTTGCTTAAACTGTAGTCAAACCATAATTATTGAGACAGTGTTGGCACAGTGGGCTTTCACAATGTGTGACTTTGCTAAACATATTTACAAAAATACAAAGAAAACTACAATCTCTCATTTAGTCTCATGCCTGTTTCACTACTGGACGAACAGAGTTCAAAACACAACTTAGTTCATTGGCCAAGTGTTTACACATAATACAATAATGTAAAATTACATTGTGTCAAGAATTTTCTTTAAAAGATTTAATCCCCATCCCTTTTCATCCCATACATACTTATGTACAGAGGTAAATAGTATTTTGGGGATCATAATGTTTAAATAAAAAGGAACAAAACTAAATATATAAATATGAATGTCAATATTAGAAAACAACAACAAAAAAAAAAACTAATTTCCTGAGTTGTCCGATCATTTTTCAAGTGATCTGGTGTCCTGAGTAGCAGTTCCATGATATAGTAGCAATGAAATCAAAATGATAGTACAGTACCAGGATTTGGTCTTCTTTACATAAACATGTAAACATCTGAGTGTGAGCATGTCCAGTCTCCTCTGCTGTAGGTTCTTTCCATCTTATCATCTTGTGGACTTTGTGCATGATACTGCGGTTGAAAGATTTGGCTGCAACCAAAATTGTGAAGTTCAAACCAGCAAAACTTAGATGATCAGTTCATTTTAAAGGATTTATATCCAACTAGGACTACAGGTCTCTAGCTCGTATAAAATACTTCTTACATTAACACTGAAGTGTAAGATCATGACACCTTATTAGTTAAAGGAAGCTAATAAAAGTCTTTATTTGTGTGCCACTGATGTAATATAATACATTCTCATTAAAACTAACTTTGTTGAATGTTTTAAGAATTTAAATCCCAGGATTCAGGTCTTATGTAAAAAACATTATTCAACACAAGTGGAGGAATCTGTACACATGTGTCCACATGTGTCATCTGGGTTTGTGGTCCTGTTCAGACAACAGCAGGCTGTTGAGTTTGATGACAATGTTGGCAAAGTCAGTGAGCTCGACAAAGTCAGAGGTGATGATGTTGACCCCATCCACCCCTGGTCTCTGAGCCTCAACCCAGGACATGATGGTAGGCAGGTTTCTAGATTCACAGAAATTAGATATGGAGATTAGATGTCATTTTAAAGGGAAATAGTTGATTGAATCCAATCAGAAAAGAGGAAGAACAGAAAATAAGAAATGATGGAGTGAATGAGATTAGTGGTCAGTGTGTGGATATGGGCCAGCCCACTAATATCTGCTACTTGTGTGACTTGGATTTTATTTATTTCCCAATCCTGCGAACTTATACATATTGTCTAGTGCCAAGTCTTCAATGATCCTGAACAATGACAGAGTCTAATCAGTTTTCCATGAATCTCTCCAAGAAACAGTATTGATTTAGAAAAAAAAAAAAAAAAAATATTTTGAATATTTTGGTAGGAGAACGTGGACCTGATGCAAATAAGGTTAAAGGGAGTGATGTTTGTGTCTCTCCATCAGTAAGAGACTGCCTTGCCACTGTTGCTTTGCATTTGGTTCTTGGCACACACATGCCATGGGTTTGTAACCACCTCAGTCCCAACACCCTTAAATTTTCCACTACCTTTCAGCTGCCAGCAGAAACAAAACCAGGAAGTGAGAATGTTTATCCAGTGTTAAACAATCCTATTTCCTCGGAAGTGCACATTTAGGCCACCTCCCGTCTCGCCAGCGCATCCGTTCAGAGTTTTATACCACCATCGGTGGCTGTTTCTCTCAAACTGTGTGTGTCTATTTATGTTGTCATTTCCTCATCTTAGGCTAAACAAGTTAGGTGTCTATAAAGGTTTATTTACATAAAGCTCATCTCTTTTCAAAGAGATTAAATGTGCTACTGTTTGATCCTCTGTGGGTTATAAATGGTTATAGAAGATTACAGCTGATCCCCAGCAATAAAACTGTAAAATTATAGTATATGGTAAAAGGTGCTTTGATAGGGTTCTTATATAAGAAGCGAAAAATGTACCCTCCATACAAGACTAATGTATATCCTTGTAGAAATAAACAAGGTAAGTTCAAAGAAACATAATTTTTTCACGTGGCTTTTGTCTTTATCAGCTCTGAAATCTGATCATATCAGGACATCTTGTTTTCCTTTCCCTTTCTCAAAGGCCAGGCTGGGAGTCCTCCTTATTGCAGGCATTTGGAGCAATTACTGTACTGCCCCCTAGTGGTTAAAGATTTAAGTAAATAAATGGAAGTGAGCAGCAGAGAAGAGGACACATGAGCAAATAAAATCAGCAAATCAAATCTGCAATTCAGAATATGTTATATGTAGAATTAATGTGTAAAAATGAACAAAGTTTTTATAAGCACATACACCCAAACTAAGTCACTGACCTCTCAACCAGGTAGTTCCTTAGCCCCCAGACTAGGCCCTTAGCGACAGTGTTGACTCTTGGTGTGAGGATAGCCTGAGACACATGGAAGGAGCCCTGCTTAGCTCTTTCCTTCAGTGTAGTTTCTAAGAACTGGACAGGAGAATGTTAGATACAAGTGATGAAATCTAATTTAAATAGCACTTAATAACTAATTTATATCACATATTTACACTTTAATTAAAAAAATTGGGAACCAAAGACTGTGACCAGGTATGTTATTGGTAGACTAAGAAAATGCAGAAAAAAAGAAGAAAAACTTGATGGCAAGGTGGAGAAATAAATGGAAAGAAAAAGATACTTCAGGGGGATGCTCATCCTGGCACACTGACTGTAGGCTATACATAGTAGCCTGATCTTAGAGTGATTCATCAAAATGTTTAGCCTGTACCCCCAAAACAACAGTAAGTAATAGATTTCAACAAGAATGTATGGAGTATATGGAGAATATGGAGTAGCTTCTGACCTGTATGAGCTTGTTGGGTTCAGTGGTATTTGCCCAGGGAGCAGGAATCTTGTTTCCAGGCCACATGACAGGGATGCCCTGCGCTGAAGGATGATGGTAGAACACTATTACCTGGGGAGAGCAGACATGATACATAGGTAAAACTAGCCTCCAACCTATGTGTGTGTGTGTGTGTGTATATATATATATATATATATATATATATATATATATATGTATAGACACTATAGAATGAGATTCATTGTAACACTTGGGTCATGAAAGTCAACTGTTGAAATTTATTTTAATTTGCATGTAACCATATTTACAATGTTAATCCCAGTATTACTGCATAGTTATCTATAACCCAGTATTTACAGTAATGCCCCCAGATCGACACACTGATGTATACTGAAGCCACTGTTACATATTTTTGTAAAACCTTGTGAGAAACAGTGATGAGAAATTGTGGACTGTGTTGTT
>OMLM01007164.1:5315-30515 GCA_900302695.1 Helostoma temminkii | reverse complement strand
AAAAAATAAAAACAGTTGATTAGATCAAATATCTCCTCTTCTACTTTCCCTACTCTTCTTTGCCTTCTCTGTACTCTCTCCGTCGCTCACCTTCTTTCTTGTACGACAGCTAAGCCAGTCACAGATTAGGGTCATTGGAACGCAAATCAAACTGATACTAGGATATCTGAATAAAGCACAGATGAATAGGACAATGCAAAACGTAAAGTATGACTATTTGTTCCTAAAACAGGAAACATACTTGTTTGAACATGCAGGCAAAGACATGCATGTATACATAGTTTCTTGCTGAAAACTACCGTGAAAGCACGTGAAAGTGTTAAATGAAGTAAAAGCATGATAAGAAATGTAAGGGTAGCGGAAAAGAGAGGCGTATTTAGCAAGAATGAGAGAGGTGTGAGGACAAAGTAACAAAATGAAAAGGTGAGGAAAGAAAAGGAAGGAAGGTCCCAGTTGGTTGGTTGAACAAGTGTTAATGGGATGACGCTCACCACTAATTCCTGTCCAGGAGAGTTACACGCAGCAGGGATTACCTAACAACAAGGGTTAAGTGGGCCATCCATTCTACACCTGCATATGCATTTAACTTCTATAAGCACATGCACATATATGGAACATTTGTATTAATTTGTTTATTTTTATTGTATAGTACTGGCTAGTTTTGATGCAGGTGCACACACAAGCACAATCAACACTGTTAAGCCTTTAAATTCAGATGAAAATGTTTCCCACAAAGACAAAACCTGCTTTTTATATGATATGATATTGGAAAAAAACTGCAATGTCGCAAATGGTTGAGAAGAATGTTTGTTTTGAAATCTTTCAGGAGGCTTTGTGAGTTATGATGTACATCTGTTTTCAATGATGCGCCCCCATCTCACCTGGTATTTCCTCTCCCAGAGGTAGTCCAGAGTAATGCTCTCCACTGTACAGTTAGTACAGAGCTTGCTGCCAAACACTTCCTGGAGCATGTTGATGAGGTACACATGATGCTCTGTGTCCATTGCATAGTAGTGGTTGAAGTCCAGAAAAACCACCTAAATCATTCAAATATCATCATTCAGTTACAAATCCCAAAATATACATTGTAACATCTGTGATAACAGAGAATTTTAAATACACTAATATGCTTCTTACCTCTTTCTTGTGTCTGACTAGGAAACAGTTAATTTCTAACAAGCCGTCCCTCACCTTTTGGAGAGAAGAAGTGAAAGTTAAATTTAGTTTAAAGCCCAACGGTAGCGGAACACAAAACAATATTACACACCATTAAAAAATAATTTATTGTGGAAAACAAGTTAAAAATCAGCTGGACAGGGTTGATAATGTAAAGTCTTAGAGGATATAGATATATTTGTGAAATACTACTGTGACACCGTCATACAGAGGTGATCGACCACATGTCCACCCCTTTTCAGAGGAGGCATGTTTACAGCTAAACACACAACCTTTGACCGCTGTTCGAGGCCATCTCCATCCACTTCTTACAACATCAGCAGGAGGCAGTACACAACAACACTAGAAGAAAACACTCTGTTCACGCTGATACAAAATAAAGGACAAACATCTGAACTTGCTGAAACATTTGAAGCTACATTCAAATCTAATCACTTCAGGGCTGGAGATGAAATTATTCAGCAATTGTAGGGATGATACAGTGACAGACTGAGATAAGGATATAATAGTATAAGATGAAAAACAATAAGAAAGCGCACAGTGAGAAGTGAAACAGCCACACTGATAAGCATTAAGTGTCTACTCTGCCTCTCACCTTGTGTCCAAAGAGACCATGGATGAAGTAGAGCTCATTTCCAGGCTCATCTGGTTTGGAGGAGACCCTGAGATCAAAGTAGCGAATCCCTGCATCCAGCTGCTCTTTAAAAGTCAAGTTCTAAGAATACACATCACATGGTATTAAACATTATAACTAAAAACCCAACACATCTGCTAGATTGTAAAACACCCAGACTTTCAGAGTATGTTATACGTGTTTACAGTCTGGCTCCCCTATATGTCTGGTTATGTTCATGTCACTACCTGTGTCATGGACCACTTCACCATCACTTTCTTGGCTAAGACGCTGAAGAGCGTGGCCAGGTATTTGACATAAGTCTTCTGATCCGGGGCCACAGGAGCATGCACATCCACCCAAAACGTGAAAGAATCATGGGACCCTGGAAGAAAGATCAGCTGAGGCCATGTCAGAAGGGGAAAGGACAAGGACAAAGATCAAAACACATCTGACAGTGAGGAAACTAGATGGAGTAAAGAAAAAGGTGAGGAATTGGCAGTATACACAGAAACTTAAAGCTATATTGACATATATACACACGCTGCCCAGTGTATCAGAATGACACGTGTTTTTGTTGTGTTGTTGTCTTTTTAAGCAAGTCATGTAGCGATGTGACTGGTGGATAGAAGAATACGCACATCTTTACGCACGACAGTCTCACCTGGCACGGCGAGGTGTTTGAGCGGCATGGCACTGAGCTTGGAGGGGAGCGAACCCATCCAGTCCGCATTGACATTGCCAATTCCCGAAGGTCGCGTCTTCATGGTACAAACTGCCTCAAGAAACCCCTGTCAGATTCACTCCCGGTGACGGATTCCCGTGCGCTCCAAACAACTTAAAACTTCCAATTGTCATCTTGGAAAGTCATCTTTGCTTCAGCTGATTTTCTACATTTACCGCAGGTTCAAAACGCCATTATACTGGCACCAGTTCGACCGTTTCCGCGCACGGTTTCCGGTTGCATGGCGTCGCGGTGCGCAGAGTTCCAACCGGCAAACCGGCATCCGTTGACAAACCAGCGGGTGGCTATCGACGGTGATAATCCTCTTAGTGTGAAATTCCACTTGTTATCCTCAGGCCTTCTTCTGCCTCTTGGCTTAACCCGCTTCGCGTGTGTACGAAGAGAGAGAGAGAGAGAGAGAGAGAGAGAGAGAGATGGGAAAGTTAGTTAGTCTGGTTGGAATTTAATTATCATCCAGACTCAGCAAACCAAGTTGCTTAATATGCTTTAGGGGAGACTGCCCATAACGCATGTATCAGCTATAATATGGTTATTTGAAACTGCGAACCTCGAAGTGACACAGCAAAAATAGTTCAGCATTTAACAGCTATATATTATAATAAAGTAAAAATGTTCAACACATAGACTGTTTATAGTGTGCGGTTCAATTACAGCGCTGCGGCTCCATCTCATGGTGCAGCAGTAGAACTACCACTGTTTCAGTTCAGAGGTTAAAAAAATGTCATATTCTGTCTCCTCAGTTTACTTAAACTATTTTGTCATTTCAGTGTAAGATCTGTATTTTAAAAGCGTCATCTTCCCAACAACTCGCAGCTTTTAAGATTTAGGGCTCTAGTTTATTTACGGCTATGAGACTCTAAATATAAATATAAATATAAATGTTTTGAGTCTATATGACTCATATCATTTTAATGAGTTGACTGGCGGTTTTACATACCCTCTGCCCCACTTTTCCAACTCACCTATTCCAAGAACAACAAATCCCACAAAGCATTGCGCACGCCCGAATCAGCCGCTGGTCACCTGGCAGCTTAAAACAAACGTCGCGTTTGTGTGTACGTTTCCACGGTGAGCAGCCGCACGCACACTTGAACCTCATAATAAGAGCTGAATTTAACCAGGAGTTTATGTGAAGAAACTTGGTGCTGTGAAGAGGCTCACACAGCCCTGAATGGTGAGTTTAAAACTGAGATATAGGCTTGTCCAGTGGAAGAGGAGCTAAACTGTTGACAACTTTAAACTTGGCATGTCAACAAATATAAACTGCATATTTTCACTTTTCTGATAAAATACAGTTATTGTCAGTATTATATACGCAGTATGGCCCACTCCTTATACTACTACATATTTCTTAGAGGTTAAGGCTAATGTTTTGTGGATAAATGATTAATATAGTAGCATATATATATAGGAAATAAGACACATATTATTATATTGAGATGTCATGATCAGATTTAGCCTTTTCTTTTCTACTTTCAGGTTATAATACACACGTGTTTTCAATATAACTGACCTAGAGTAACTTCTTAATGTCATGTGGCCTGGATAATGCTACATCTTAATTCCCTTTAAATCTCTCCACAAGAGATTGCCTTGAAAGCTGAGTGCAGGCTAGCAGTCCACTGACTGGCATCACTGCTTATCTTATTTCTTAGTGTGTCTCTGATATCAACCAGGGTTTTGTCGAGAGAAACTGTTTCCATTTAATGTGACTGAAAAAATACAAATTGAGATGTGTATCCTGTATATACAGTGTGCAATAAGGTCAACAAAACCTTAAACATTATACCACCATACCATTATAACCTTAATACACTTAGTATTAACTGATGAGTCATTTGTTAAATGTTTAGCAGGCATCATGGAGCAATGGAATCTCATTTTGTGTGGCTGCCCTGGCATAATATAAATACAACAGTTTAGTACTCAAGGAGAGTGCTGCTCACCTGTCTTTAAAGTGTCATGAAAATATTTCACAGGTAGAATCCATATTTAGACCACTTGCACTCGAAAATACTCAATCCTTTGATCCATCGCCTTCCCCTAATATGCCACACCGTGCAGGCTTTTCTTCAAAAAAACAAAAACAACAACCATTGTTTCATGGAATAAATAAGGTTACTCATATTACATTGATTTTTGAATCAACACATGCTACTGGCTAAGCATGTCATTCATGCAGCACCATGTCCTTAAAACTGTATTTATATATGTGCTGGGATATTAACCTCTTTGGCACCATCAAAAGCTCAAACTTTGACCTGACCTTTTTATCGGAAAAACTGAACACATATAATGGATAATGACATATAAACTGCTGTTAAAAGTTTACAGCTCTGCTTCTCTGTCCCCCATATTAATGTGTTATAAGTGAGGTCAATGTGAGAATACATATGTGGATAAGATCCAATAACATGAAAGTAGGGAAACATGCAAACCTAAAACAGATCAATGGGTACCTGCACCTTTCTGAATGAGGATACAATATGCTATGCCATCTATGTATTACAGTTCCTTAGTTGCTTGTTTCTGGTTCTGCAGTTAAAAAAATGTTTATTTGGAAAAACTGTGGCCTGTGCCATCGGGTACAGCTTCTTGCCAGGCAGGGTGCTTGGGGGAGGTAGTGGATGCCAGTAAGCGTGACGTGATGTAACACCCTATTTACATCCCCCATGGCCTAATCTGCCTAGGCTTGGCTATGTCATCTCCCTTGGGTGGTCATGTAGGAGCCACCTGCTAATGTGACACACACCTAATCTTCCTTGCTGAAGGAAAACAAGAGGCAGTCCTTGCTTTTCTTTGTCTTTAGATCTGTTCCTGTTTTGTGGTTTTTTTTAGAAGAGGTGAGACAAATAACTGGTATTTTCTCTGTGATTTTGTGCATTTGCAGCTGAAAATAAATATGTTATGTTATGTTATGTATCTGTTGTTGATGATGTTCCTTTTTTTTATCTTCGAAGGCTTGCAACTCAGTACGATGACTTTTGGCTGACCTACAGTACACCATTGGGATCCAGTCTTTCAGACAGTGGACGAGTAGTGCAAGATGAGTTTTGAACACTGTGACAATACTTCATCCTGGGATAGAACAATTGAACTCTTCTTTAGAAGAGGCTGGTGAAACAAAGAATATTCCTTCAGCAGAACAGAACAGGAAACAAGGAAGAAATTAGATCAATGATTGAGGAGTGTTTTTCCACAACGCATAACGAAAGTTAAGAAGCTAATGAAACCATCTTGAGAGATGATGAATCGCTATACTACTCTGAAGCAGCTGGGTGATGGCACCTATGGCAGTGTGCTAATGGGGAGAAGCAACGAGTCTGGAGAATTGGTGGCTATCAAGAGGTAAGGATGTTGATAATCTGCCTAACACAATATTCATATTCAATCTTAATTTTGTAGTCTTGTAGAATAGCTAAATATGACAAGATTTCCTAAGCGAGGTGATTACTCACTTCTTTAATAGACAATTTGATAATGTACGCTCAATCATATGATCATCTCATGCTGTCTCATATATCTACAGTCTGTCTAAACAGTTTTACAAAGCAGATATATTTCATAGTATTACACTGTTGTTTGGGATAAATATAAAAAAAACATATAAAGAATATCATGTTTAGGACTTTCTTGCCATCACCAGGGCAAACAAACAAGTTAACATGCCTTTCTTTCAGCAGCATGGCAGCAGGGTTCAATAATAGATGAGAAACCGGAGACGCATCCACTGGTTGATCATTTGGTTACCATGCAAGACAATATATGTGGTGACGATGACAGGCAGTGAAAGTACCTGACACACCATGTGTCAGGTTGCTGACATTGTGGAGGGGATGACCAAAACTGGCATGTGCCCAGAGAGAAGAAAAAGATCTGCACGTTTTGTACCTCTTACATAATTCTAGAAGGGTGGAGAAGTAACGCTGATCACCGAAGATGAGCTATTCTACTGCTTTCTCATTCAAACTGGTGTTAGGTTGTAATGCACGTACATATGCAAGTTTTAATCAAACAGACCATTTAATGTGTCAAGATACAGTTGTGAAATGGATGTAGAGGTTGCAACTTTTCCACAACTTCCTATGCACTTAAATACATGCAAAAATGCAAATGCATCAAAACAAACAAACTTATCATATGAAATGGAAACACCTTCTCTGATAGTGCTTTGCTTTAAAGTTTTCTCCTTGACTTAGATTTTTACTTGCCTTGTACATCACTTGTGAATCACTTTGGACAAAAGCTTCTGCCAAATGGCTCAATAAAAATGTAATTGCAAGGGTGCTGGGACAGGTGAGAGGTCTATGTACCCATTGACATGCAGGTCTATGCAGTCTGTCATAAGAGACAGACAACCAGTTACTCTCATATTCACATCTAGGGGCAATTTAGAATCACCAATTGACCAGTCAACCCAACTGCACGTGCTGGAAAAAGCCCACACAGACACTGGGAGAACATGCAAACTCTAAACAGGAAATGCACCAGGCAGACAGGTGGATCTTAGCCCAGGTCATTCTGGCAATGAGGCAACAGTGCTAACCACCAGACCACTGCGCCGCCCACATATATGGATATCCATTGCATTATTGTTCTGTTAATGGCTGTCTTCTTATTTCACAGGATGAAGAGGAAGTTTTATTCATGGGAAGAATGTATGAACCTCAGAGAAGTGAAAGTAAGGGCAGTGATACTTTCAGTAGCTTATAGAAGCAGTAATTGCAGTATCATGTGAGCATGTGTGATTTAGGAGAAAACGTACAGCTATACACATAAAGCATAATGTGAGTATAGCCTTTAAAATATTGCAATTGAGCTATCTAATATGTCCTACATTAAAATGAGGATCTAGACCAGTGAGTTATGTTGTACCTGTTGCTAAAAGTGAATCACTCTCCGTGTTATTAAATGTACATAAACTTGTAAATACGCTGGATGATGTTTCATACCTTTTCCCATGATGTGCCAAACCAGTCCCTGAAGAAGCTGAACCATGCCAATGTGGTGAAACTGAAAGAGGTCATCAGAGAGAACGATCAGCTGTACTTTGTCTTTGAGTACATGAAGGAAAACCTCTATCAGCTTATGAAGGACAGGTAAGAAGAGAAAGGGAGTACACTTTACATTTTAAATATTTGGATATGTTGCAAAAGACAGTAGTCTAGCTTAATCATAAGCAATGAAAAGCATAAAATAGACAAATCAAGAAAGTCACGATGTATGACAGTTTAGTTTAGAAGTTTTTTTTTCTTTTGTGTTTTTTTTATTTATTTTTTTAGCACATTTTATCAGTAAAGATGTACAAAGACAAACATATTGCTGTGTATGTAGCGATGCTTACATGAACAGGCTGATAAGACTATTAATTCTATGTTTACAGAAAAAAATTGTTCCCAGAGTCAGTGATAAGAAACATAAGCTTTCAGATATTACAGGGCCTGTCATTCATTCACAAACATGGTAGGTACCGTGTCGCCTTCAAGTGTATGAGGGTGGTTGGATACTGCAAGATTCAATTCTTTTGAAAATTACATTACAATGATAGGCTGTGCAGTATTAAAACAATTGGCCACACATTGATCTGATTCTTGTAGTATGTGAACCCTCTATCACTGGCCTGTCTTAGTGGAGTCAATTAACTCTCTGCTTTGGATGCAGTGCTGTAATGAATGGTTGTGTGGGTGCCTGAAAGCACAAAATAACATCAATCAGACAAGGTTTGGGTGGAGTTAAAATAAGAAAAGGCTCATTGATACAAACACGTGCATCTGTAAATCACAAACACTGACAACCAGGCAGCATGTACAACATAGATGTGCCACCACACATCCAGTATATGCATGTGGTTTTCTCAATTTCCCTTTCTCCTAACTGCTTTTCTTTAATGTCCTGCTTTGTGCTTCCTTTTCTATCTCTTTGGACTTCTGTTAGAGAGGATAAGATGTTCTCAGAGAATGAAATTAGGAACATCATGTTTCAAGTGCTATCTGGGTTGGCTTTTGTGCACAAGCATGGTAAGAGGCTTTACTCTGTCAAAGTAGTATACTCTTTACTTTCTTAGTTTGGGCGTGTTTGACATGTTTTTAGTGTGAACCTCAGACTACCAGCAATGTTTTACATATTACATACATCCAATCCCCTCCAAAAGTATTGAAATGGCAAGGTCAATTTATATGTTTGTTTCACACAAAATGTTTGGGTTTAAGATCAAAAGCTGTATATGTGACAGAAGTTCTGATTGTCAGCTTTTATTTCCCGTTATATTTAGATATATTAATGTTTTATAAGAAAACAATGCATTTTATATCAGATCAGATTAGTTTTAAGTGAGCAAAAGTATTGGAACATGTGATTGACAGGTGTCTATTAGCACCAGGTGTGTCATATTCAAACTATAAATAGTTCTGAATAACTACTTAAGGTTTTAGCCTTAGTTTTTTTTCTTTCTAAGTCAATGAACAAACATTGGGCATGGCCAACACAACGTCTTATGAAGAAATAATAATAAGAAATAAGCCACTCGTGCACTGAGCAAAGTACATGTAATCAGTGTGAAACACAGGCCTTCATGTCTCTTTCTTCTCGTTAAGTTCTATCTGTATTTTAGGTCTGCATTTGAACTAAATGTATAACACTACAGCAGAGTAGTTGAGCGCTGAGTAGTGTATGATTGAAAGTACAGTTTATTAAAGTCTCTAAAAGCTTGACGTGAATTTCCCTATAGGTTTCTTTCATCGAGACATGAAGCCAGAGAATCTGTTGTGCATGGGTCCAGAACTGGTCAAAATAGCTGATTTTGGGCTGGCCAGAGAGATCCGCTCCAAACCTCCCTACACAGACTATGTATCAACCAGATGGTGAGAACAATTTCTTAATGTCAGTATTTAAGACAAAGCCTACACATCCATCACTGTTTGAGCTTTATACTAGTATTTGTTATTGGGCCGTGCAGTTTATTCAAGTACTGTATGTTCTCTGTTAAGGTACCGAGCTCCAGAGGTCCTGCTCAGGTCATCTACCTACAGCTCTCCTATTGACCTGTGGGCTGTGGGCTGCATCATGGCTGAACTCTACACACTCAGACCTCTTTTCCCTGGTAACAGTGAAGTGGATGAGATCTTTAAGATTTGCCAAGTCTTGGGCACTGTCAAAAAGGTGAGAAGAAATTGAATGGTGAGGTGAAAATGCATGACCTTAGTTCAGTTTTTAATTATTAATAATCCAAAGTGGTACCGATATAACTGAAATTCTCAGTGTGAGGAAGACATATATTTAGAGTGAATATGTTGATTATGTAAAAAATAAAATGAGCATAAGTAGGCCAGGAGCAGTGTTCATCTCTGTGCAGTGTAAAGCAGCTTAAGTCTGCTCCACACTCTGTCCCCAAATCCATCTATTAATTCTGATTGTGAAGCAGAAATCCTTTAGAGCCCATTTTAGGTATGACCTGTCCAGGAACTGAGTCTGTTACCTCCACAATAAGGACAGACATTCAGTGTGTATTCTATGTTGGTCATGGATGCATGGACTCTGCATTTGTTTGTGTACAAGAAAGTTTAATGTGGAAATATACATTTTTTAAAATGACTTTCGTGTTTGCATCAGAACCTTTTCCATCAAATTAGTAGTGTTACGTGTGATCTACACTGAGCAAGTATTTAGTGGGTAAAATAAGGTGAAAATTAGATAACAATTCTAGACCTGCAATATTGTACTTTAGCTTTAACACCACCTACCATATTTTCTAATTTCGGTGCCTTGTTCTACAATGGGTTTAACAATGTAGAATACAATATTTCTTTTACTGAGATGATGCCTTTAACATCCTCTCTATTTGTGTTACTATTGACACATGCTATTAAAAACTAGATTTAGTACAGGAGATTTACACATAAGAGATATAAACTATTTTAAATAAGTATAATAATATCTAACAATTGTCTTATCACATAGACGGATTGGCCAGAAGGTTTCCAACTAGCTTCTGCTATGAACTTTCGCTTCCCCCAATGTGTACCAACCCACCTGAAGACCCTGATCCCAAATGCCAGCAATGAGGCTATCGCCGTGATGAAGGATCTGCTCCAATGGGATCCCAAAAAAAGACCCACTGCTGTACAGGTAGGCAAGACAGTGCCTCAAAGATTGGAAATTATTGTGAGTGAAAATATTCATTGTTGTTAAATTTGTGATATTGAATCTCAAGCTAATAAAACCTATAAGTGTAAATTCATTTATGTTTAGTATTGTTTATTATGAAGAATACTGCCTATTTTAGATCTACAGTGTGTACCTGTTCTCTGATAATGCATTTTTATGACAGCGCATCTTCAGTACTAAGATTTCATTAGAATACTAATACCAGTCACTTTAGTTAGATCTTAAGCCATATTTCATTCCCTCTGCTACTGTAAAACCTTCTCTGCATGTGTGCTCCATGTTCCATACACATATTGTATTATACATAACACATGGTGATTACATATTAATAATTTACACTGCAGTAACACTGTTAAATTACTTTATGAGCCCTGAATAGCAGTGACATTTCCATTCTCTGCTTATAAACCTCTGAAGTGTAGAGTAAATTTGGCCTTTCTAAAAAGACAATTTTATTTCATGTTAACCAGAAGGAATAAAGTCTACTCTGCATAATGCATTATCCAAACACACTCCAGATCCACCTGATCCACAGGTTATTATACTGTTTTGGTGTTTAACAGGATGATCCCTGCAGGTCTGAGCAAGTTACACAGTGGTCTGATACATGTTATTTGGATTCACAGGCTTTGAAGAAGTCCTTGAATGTATTATGATGTACAAATGATTGAAAACAATGCTTTCAGAATATTCACAATGACACGATTCAGATATGTATTCCTTCATTCTCTGTGGCTAGGCCCTGCGTTACCCATACTTCCAGGTAGGTCAGGTATTGGGACCTCGTCCTCAAAGTCAGGAAATAAAAAAGATCCAAGCCAGGCCCCTGGCACAGAAGCAAGCTTCAGAGTCCAAGGTTGATACCCAGCAGTCTTCCTCAGAGTCCAAAGCCTCCACAAACTCCTCCAGACAGTTGCAGCAGAATCATCCTCTTCAGCAGATCCCCTTGCCCCAAGCAGAAAGCAAACCAGGAGGCCTCAGCCATGCAGTAAGTTGATGTTTTTCATGTTAAATTAAATGAAAGACTCTCTAGACAAGACATGTCAGAATAATAATACTTAGAGTCCTTGTGGCCCCTGAATTTTCTCATCTTTCTTTGAGGAAAGTGTACAGGACAGTGGAAGCAGTAGGGAGTTGGAGTTTTTAATAGTCGATACAGTGCAGTTTGTGTGGACACATGGTGTATAATCTTCTGCAGAAAACAGCATCGCTGGGCAATGAGAACAGTGGTGGGACGGGGGTTCTGAAGAGCGGTCGTCGTCGCTGGGGCCAGACGCTAGCCAAGACTTCAGACAGCTTGGAGGAATTGGATCCATCTGAAACTGCTGCCTCCAACTCCAAGAAACCCAGTCTGGTGAAGGTAGAGGAGGAGACTAGCATAAAGGATCACTGTCCACAGTAAGCTGTGAAATATCTTAATAGAACTAAACTGGCAATTTGATAAAATAAAATGTGCATTTTCATTAAATTGTTTAACGTACAATATATTAGTGTCTGCATTATTTAATATGGCAGTAGGTCATCTGAGTTGTTTATTATTAATTATTAATTGTATATGCAATATGTTTTGCACAATATGTCTGAACACCAATAGGAGCAAGACTCAAGACTTAATGTGATGATTTTAAATAAAATCTATTAGGCTTTTAGACACAATCTTTAAAGTCTCTGTGTTTTGTTTCAGGCCCAAGGAGCAGAAACCTCTATATTCCTTCAGCACAGTTACAAAGCTACCCAGTAATATTAAATTAGGCCAAATAGACTCTAATCTCCCAGGATCTGCTGCGCGGCAGCACTATCTCAGTCAGTCACGATACTTGCCAGGTAAGACTAACAAACAGTCTGGTCATCTTTGTCATTGCAAACAGTCGCACAATTGCACAGCAGCTTAAGTAATCTAACATATTTTCTCTTTTTGCTTTTGCATCGATTCTGTGTGTTTGTAACAAAACTGAAGATGAAAGCCTGGTTACAGGAGAAATTATATAATGAGTTTAAACGCACTGAAGAGTTTGACCTCTTAGGCATTCTGATTTTAAAACTGCTTTGACTATAGGGTGTATAAAGTCTAATCTTAACTTTTTATAATTTGAAAAGTGCTTAGCTGCTATGTTAAAATTTATAAAAATGTCACTATACATTAACTTTAAACCCTGTTTACATTTAGTTTTAAAAAGCTTTTTGGGTGCTTGCATTACAAATAAACAGCTAAGGCACATCATTCACTCCTGTCCATATACGTGTCTTCAAAGTTTCCAGCAGACCTCTTGTGTTCAGATTTTGTTACTACTGCTCCACTTGCTCTAATATATACAGTTACACTGTCAACCTGATGGACAGCTGCACCTATAGTCTGCTGTTGTACTGGTTGTCTCGTGGCCAATTGTTGGTCAAAACTGTTCTCAACAAAGCAACCACTATGTCCTGCAATACTGATGTATGTTACTGCAGCACCCATCAGGACATGTGTGTCCTAGACCACCTTGGTGAGTGGTTCGAGTGATCAGATCACAGTCTGTCTCTGTGGTTGTTTGCACTTTTGTTTAGTGCTAGTGATCCAATCAGCCAAGATGCATTTTACAAGTGTAAACAGGGTCTTTTCAACTGCAGATCATCAAAATCATTATTAGTGGGTTAGAGCATGAGGTTACAATCAGAAGCCTAAGAATGAACTTACCTGTTATATGTTTATGACTTCACCTTGCGGTCACCATCACTGTCTCTGCAGCAGATTACAGCAAAATAAATACTTTTAATAAGTGAATGTGACAAAAAGTGGAATTCCAGCTCCATATTTCATCTATTAATAAAATCCATGTCTAGTTAATTATCAATGAATGGATACGCTGAATAAAATAGTGTTTATTGAGTGTGGTCTCTTTAGCTGAGGTTCTTTTACTGCTGCATTTATAAATATTACATATTTCTAGCTCTGCTGGATTTGATTAAAATGTAGCTCTCCTCTTAATTTATTTGTTTTTTTTCAATGGTGAATTATAGTATCAGAGCTCTGTTGATGAAGGCATTTATAGTCATTGTGCACACTTAATTCAGACTGTCCAAATTAAGTTGATTAAACTGACTGGTGAGCTTTTCTAGCACACTTCACCTGTAAGGGTAGATCAACTCTGAGTTCAGGGTAAAGTTCAGAGAGCGTTAAACCTGTTTTGTAGAATAGACCCCAGGTCAGATCAGTCAGTTAAATGAAAACAGCAACAGTAGTTTAAGTATTCATACGCTTTTAATTTATTTATTACCTTCTCTGTTGCTTTAAGGCTTGATCTCCAAGAATCAGACATCCTCGGGAGATAAGGATTTGAGTGGCATGACGTTACGGGACCTGTGGGAAAACTCCTCTAATACAGTAAATAAACCACTTGCTCCTATTGGAGGATTGTCTGTCACCAGAGCCAATGCAGGTAAAGATGGTTGATGTCTGGTGAAGACGTGTTAAGATGTTTTATGAAATGTGCAGTAGAGATTGCAGTGGGTTTTCAGATTTCACTGACATGTTACTAAAAAAAATTACAAGTATGAGTGGATTGTAGAGCTTCCATAATGTAGAAAGGAGGAAATAAGTCTTAATTAATATCACTATATTTGTAGCATCAGAAACTACATTGTAGTTTATAAAAGAAAAGAAATTGAGGCCTTTTAATCCAATTATCATGTTATATGCACTGTTTTTTTAATATTTATTTTGCCCAACATCTGATCAATGTTTGACATAACACATTGTATCCACAATGGATCTACACTGTGAACTTATTTAGAGATATAAACTGTGATCTGCCTCATTTTGCCCTGCAGTGGAAACCTGGCAGCTGTCAGTGTCACCTGCTGTTACATAACATGACACTGTCTCCTTTGTACACAAAGGTTCTTAATGCTAATGGGGCAGCTAATGTCTCCTGATCAGTAGTTACGGGGCCATGGACAAAAGCAGTGTTTGGAGTTAGCCCAAAGTGTCTGTGACTTTAGAGACGGCAGACCTCTATAAATCATTTGTCATGTAGACAGACACACAATATGGGTCCCCGCTGTGCTCCCTCCTTTCCCCTGTACTTCTGTCTCTTTCTTTCACCTTGTCTCTGCCATTCTATTGCTTATTCATGAGATTAAGTCTCTTACTTTAACATCAAATGCTTTGTAAGTGGCCCTCAACTGCACCCCTGCTCATTTGTCCCACCCCCAGCACTTAGACACACTCCAGTACTTTTTTCTACTCACTAATATATATTTTCTCTAAATAGAAACATTTTTTTGCATTATTGTTCCTGTAACTTTAACTGAGATTAAGTGTATCCACTGCTAAAATGGGTGCATTTCTTTTTCTGTTTACTTCATCCATCTCTGTCTTCTTTTTCTCTGATTGCATGTATACTCTACTGTTTTGATGTGACACTAGAAGAGAATGTCTCTAAGTCTGTGGATAGCCCACCAGAGAAAGCATTTGTGAGAGAAAGAATACTGGACAAAATAGATATCCCAAAAGGTACTTGTTTGACATGACTGTTGAACTGTTTTACTGTCTGGAGTCAGAAACGGTGGCATAAACTTACTGTATACATCCCTGACTCTTTTACAGGTGGTTACTACAGTAGTAATGTTAAAACAGTTTTGTCTACAAACATTGTAGCTGTAGTTACTAGAATAGCTTGAGGGTAAAATGAGATAAACTAACAACCAGCATGATGCTACAAGCTTCAGGTATTCAAGCCTGTGACTTAGCATATGAAAGATTCTGGCTGTTAAAGGCTCTGCGGGAGACAACAGCACAAATACACACAACTATGAACTACAGTTGCTAAATAGATGGTAAATTGCACTACAACCACAACATCTTCATAAGGGAACAATGAGGCTTTTGACTAATTATACTGATAACAATCTGTGACTGCTGTGAAGCAGGTCGATGGAGTCGCTTGAAAAGTTGAATGACTTCAATCGCTTGGCTCAGTAGCTGATGCATATGCAGTACCAACTTCACACACCTTCACACAAATAATTAGTGCCACTGACACAATGTGTGAGAACATTTATTATATGTGTCAACTTCAGTTTTCTTGTTTTGTAGGTTTTTGTGTTTCAAATGTTGCACATTATTGTAGCTTATATGGAGCTGATTTGATCTTTTTTTCATGTATTGTGTCTTTCTCCTCCTACAGGGAACTTTGTTAGCACTAAGTATAACCTCCCCAGCGGTTACATCTCTTCATTCCAAAAAAAAGAGGTTGGATCAGTGGGACAGAGAATCCAGCTGGCCCCTTTGGCTGGTCCGCACACAAGTAAGCACTTACTGTATATATATATATACACCTACCTGCTACAATACTGCTTCTGTAATCCATAAGCATAACTGCTCGCTGTACAGTTGTCTGTTCTTAATCGTTACGCCTTCATTTCTGTGTTAAGTGTCCACATCCCCACTTGTAATATCTGCATCTAAGCTTTTGTTCACTGTCACTGCTTTCTCTTCTTTCTTCACGCTTTCAGTCAGTCTTTCTTCTTCTCCCGATAATAAAAAAAACAAACCAAAAGCTGCAAAGCCCAAGTCCAACTCATCTTTGAGTGAAACAAATGAAGGTATTGTCATCTTATAATAAATACTAAAAGGTGTGCATGCGTTTGCGCATCTTTTTATATTTTAGCAACAAAATAATGACAGTACTCCACGAAATCCGTAATCACAAAGTGAAAACACGTTTTAGAAATGTATTAAACGTCAAAAACTGAAATCTCTGTAAAACATTGCAGTTTACTTTGTTCTGATCTTTGTTGAGATCTGCTGTCACCACTGCTCCAGTGAAGCACATGTATCTGGTATAAGTATCATCAAATAATGAGCGCACTTGGTGTTCATCAGACATAATCTATATAGTTCTGGCCCAAAGAGTGTAGTGTTATTACTCAATGTTTGTCAGCACCAACCATCTTTTGTCTCAATCTCTCATGCTGTTTGACAAAGTCTAAGTGGGCCGTGGCTAATAAACTTTAAGTCTATTTCCATCTAACCACTCTACCACAAAGACCTGATTGATAGAGTGGTGCTGAGATTCTTGTCCTACCATCAGATTCTCTCATCTATGCAGCGAGAACCTCTGGAGCTCTATTTAGTGACTGGTGGGGTCTTGGTATCATCCCTGACCAGTCCTTTGTTGTCCTGTAAGGTTTGAAATACAGGTGCTGGCCTTTAAAACTAAGTCCAATAGGTTCACTCTAACAAAGTTCAACACCTCAAGAAACATTATATCAAATATATCATAATCTGAGTGTCACAGCAAAAGATTATTTTTGGCCAGATACTCAAAGAGATTTCAGTTTTTAATACATTTGCAAGCATTTCTTAAAGATGTGTTTACTGACATTATGTATGTTGAGTGTAAAAGTAGTGTAGTTTCTAAACTGTAATGTTTTGGAAATTACACAAACTAACTAACTGGAATGTTCCTCTAGATTATGAAGACTGGAAGAAGAGGACAGATAGGACTCAGATGAAGGGGAGCAACTACTCAGCTCTGGGAAAAACTTCTGGGAATCTCCTGAGCAGAACTCCCGCCGTACAACCCGTTCATGGCAGAGTAGACTGGGCTTCCAAATATGGTGGAAATCGGTAGTTCAGGCTCCACAGCATCTCCTCTTTGTTGGGCGTGTTGCCATAGACATACATATCTAAAATTAATGTTGAGCATAGTTCAAACATTAAAACTAAAAACTGGAGGAAATACACTAATGCTGTATGGTTCCTGAAACAAACTACTTCAAGATGTGCACGACACATCACACACACCTTACAAAGATGTTCTTCATGTTTAGATGTGTAGGCTAACCTTTAAATGTACATGGAGTCTCTGTTTCAGAGGTGAACGTTGCCATGATGATGAACCAAGACTGTTACTGTCTGTTACTGTTACAATCCCACTGTATCCCTGAAGGATACAGTGTGAGCCAATTCTACTGCTGTTTAGTGATTGGATATTTGAATGGGATTTAAATGTGGCATAGATTTTTTAAACTCTAGTTTTTATTGTCAAGTATTGTTTCACTACTCATGAAAAACATAAAAAAGCCTTTTCTAAATGTTTCTTGCAGTGCTATGTTCCTTCTGCTTTTATGTACAGTAGACACATGCAAAAATCTTTTCCTTTTTATGTCTATAATAACTTACTCTGCATATTGTAAACTGCAAATGTCTTTGTAATATGCAATAAATTTACAAAATTTTTGTAAACGTTTTCTACAAATAAATATATGTTATAAGTTATTAGTGTAGTTGCATTTAAAAAGACAAGACAACAATTCTTATTATATAAATAAGGTACACTATTTAATCCACTCTTGTTTATTTTTTTACAAAATGACAGTGTTTTAGAGTAAATGACAAAAGCTGACACCTCACTCCCAAAGCATGATGGGATACACATCGGAATCTTCACTCCATCAGGACTCTTGAGGCTTCTGGAGCAACGTCAGACTAAGCTTCCCCACTAACAAAAGACTGGAACAAAACAATAAAGTCACACTTATTGGAAAGAGTATTCAGTAGCAGCAAATGACAATTTAGCTATCCCATGATTACATCAGGCTAATGCAGTCAATACATTTCATCAATAACTAACACATCTAACGATAATCATCCTAATCAGAGACATACAACAACACAGTTTGTTCTGCAAGTAAAATCAGTTTAGTCATATGAATGAGACGATACCTGGCTCCGGCTACCAAGCCTGCTGGCATGAACTTCCTGGATGCGTAGAACCTTTTTCCCATGAGGCCAGCCAGAGCTCCTGATGTAGCTGCACAACAAAATGTGTGAAAAACATTTGTAAAATTGGACAAGTAGGCTGCATTAGAAGTCACAGTAGAGACTTGTTGCTGTTTCTGAACCTGAAGAAGAACCTGAATTGTGACCCATGATCATGTATTTTACTCAGAAATTATATACCAGGATTACACGTATGCAACACAAACACACAAAATACAGTGTACCAACCAAGAGACACCCAAACATTATTTGGGTCATTGGAGATCTGATAGGCACCATAGCCTGCAAGTCCACCAAAGAGAAGCCCAGCAGCTAGGGAGGGGACACTGCCTGAAAGGAACAACACACAGCAGGTCAGATCAACACCTGTGCTTGACACCACTAGACAACATCGGCAGATTAATTGTTCATGTCATTTACCGAAGTAAAAGTAGCAATACCACAGTGTAAAAATGCTTTGTTGCAAACCCTACACATTAAATATTACATAAGTAAAAGTTTAAAAGCAGAAGCTCAAAATATTCAAATTACAAAAAGCAAAATTAGTCTTTATGCAAAATGAAGCCTATAATACTGGACTATAATTATTATAATGTACTATATATAACTTTACTGTTACTGAAACAATGGAGCTTGTGTGAGCTACTTTATATAACACACTGATAATTGTTTGACAAAGGTTTTGACTATAATAATTACAATCTGAATTACTTCACATGCTGCAGAGAGTAAATTTCACACCAGGAATCAATATAGTCTTAGTATTGTACTGCATTATTAATCCAATTCTTAAACGTTACTGTAGTTGTTAAAAGTACAAGTACAAAGTAGCTGAAGTATGAAGTAGCATAAAATCAGTACAGCGTTAAATTACATTTATACACTGGGGATTTGGTAGTAACATAATTCATGCAACTAAATGACTGAACAAGGACAATTAGCACAATAACGGTGCTACTGAAGGAATGTAACATTCAGAAAAAGCGGGTGAAACTGTAACCACCAACCACACCACAGTTTCCTCATTAACAAAACACATACCTGCTTTGACGTAACCAATGACTCCACCGGAGGCGACAAGGGCTGCGTATCCATATCCTACCCAATCCACAGACATGTTGGACACCTGTCAGAGCCACAGTAAGTTAGTTAGTGAGTGAGTAAAAACACACACGCAGTAACTAATGAGTAAACACACACGCAGTAACTAATTAACACTGTCCTAAATTCTGGTATTAACCTAATTACTTACAGACGCAAATAAACCTGAAGGTCTGTCTGAGTGCTGCAGCACAGAGCTGTTATAGAAAAGCAACGGAGCCAGAAGAAGATATGAAAACATTGTAGCAACCAAGAAATTTCCCCAGTCACTCAGAAGGGTTTGTCTGTTTTTATCAGGAATCGTTACATTTGGCTTAACAGACGAATGTCTGGCTTGTTAGATAAGACTATCTGCTGTTTAGAGCCTTAGCATAAGCACTAGAAGCATGAACTAGCATCACAGTTTTTACAATACACATGCAGGGACTAATTGAAAGCTGACTGAGTTTACTAAATGCACAGGTATACCCAATATACTCCGTTGTGTCTGTTAATGCGTCTAAAACGTAAAATATAAAACGTAAAAATGCTAATTGTATACAACCTTGCTCCTTCAGTTTGTCCTCTGTCTCTTTCAACAGCAGCCTGTTCCCAGCCGAGCACAAATTACTGGTACACACAGTTCCGTGATATGACAGGGTGCCTGATGGGAAATGTTGTAGTGCCTTGGGAAGAGGTGCTGCGTTCAAGAGAGCCGGAATTTCTACAAATATTAAAAACACACAAAAAAACTTGAACTTCTTTATATATATTATAGTTTATATTTTTTTTAAAATATAAACGTCACTCCTTTTATTTATATAGAGTTTATGAAACTAAAATGTTGAACTTCTCTTGGTTCTTTGGTTCCACTGTCTTCTGCCTAACTTTGCTTTTTATTTGCTTATTCTTTACCTCGCTTGCATGTCGCTTTGGATAAAGGCATCTGCCAAACGACTGAATGTAAATGTAAATGCTACACACCTTATATATATATTTCCTATTTCCTATTTAAAATAAATATATTCGGTGGTAGATAAACAGAGTGGATGCTGAACCATATTTATAAAACAGTGAACTAAATTAAAAGTCATATTAGTTTGTTCGATAGTTAATTTAAACAGGCCGTAGTTCAAAAGGGGCTGCTGGCAAAACCTCGAGGACAACTGATGATTCCCCAAAGCAGAGTGGGCACTGGTTTTATTTCTAGGACCACAAGATGGCACCACAGGATTAGATTATGTTGGTTTAACTAGACTTGAATTTTTTTTCTCCTCAGTGCTTTTTCAAATATAATTTATTTCACATCCAAAAAACACAGAGGCGGGACAGTAAGACCTCTCATAGCACAGGAAAGGGGTTTATCCAAGCCCAGTGGCGTGTGTTTAAGTTTTGGTGAAGTGATAAATATTTCTGACACTTGCCTGAATTGTGACCCATGACCACTTATTTTGCATGTGTTCCTTATGGCCACCCGTTTAATTGACTTGACTTGACCTGACAGTTTCACTTAGAGGGAATTCTCGCTGCACACACCTTCTCATTTGGTCTCAGTTACCTGAAATATTGTCTTAAATCCACCAGCAGCGCGTTCTCTCTTCCTTTCTGAAGCAAGGGGGCGCTAGAAGACAATTTATCTTCTTCTGGGAGCAGCGTTTGGGCCTGAAACCTCTTTAAAACACCACCAATTTTATGAATTTCGCAGAGATACATGGATCTTTTGTACTGAAGGTGCTGGTGACGGATAGTTGCTGTCTTCAGCAGTCAGACATGTCCAGCTGGATTGAGTCTGTAGCCAAAAATATCTGTTGCAAATCAATCTTTCCAACGTAACTCGGGGCTAAGGAATTAGTCTCATCACAGATCAATATTTCAAAACTAAAAGTGAAGGAAGAAACAACTAAGTAAAAGCTTCTCAGAATGTTTCACATCATTTTTAGCAGCGACAAAGGCGCGTAAATTACGCACGCATCTGCATAAATACACAGCTTTCACACTACCGCCAATAATAATAATAATAATAATAATAATAATAATAATAATAATAATACAATTTGTTCTGTTGTTTAAATATTGATAGATGTACGAATTGCCTAAAGTGCAGCCTACTATTAAACACAGATCCTAGTTTTAGGAAGCTGAACGTTGCCGGAGGCTGGGTACTGTGGAAGTGGTTGAAACCAAGCCCTAGACAAACAGGCTGGATATTTAAAAGGGACCCCGCTCTTGTGTGAGAGTAACCCACTCTCAGACAGCTTTGCTTTAAAACTTACTCCTCCCTTAGTGCGCAGAGCCCCAAACAATATTTCTGATCCCCCTACCTCCCTTTCTTTTGTCCAGGCCTGGTAAGGTCTACATAGCTGCAGGTATTGTGTGTGCACTTAAAATGTGTTTGCCTTTGAAGTCAAACATGAAGGCTTGTTTTAAATATTAACACAAAAAATCTATAGATTCTGTTTTGAATTATATGAAATGGTGTAAAGGATTTACTGGGGAAAATACAACATGAAGTTTTTTTGTCTGCGAATACTTGGAACCAAATCTTTAGAGAACTTGCGTTAAATTAGTTTAATCCAAGTGTGTCACATAAATGCAGACGTCTGCAAGTAACGTGCACCGAAACTCTGTGCGTCCCGTCAGTCAGCGTGAGTGCGTGGTCCCTGAGAAACTTGAAAAGGAGGTTTTGGTCTAAAGCTTCAACTATTATCACCTTTATGAACGCACGTGTTACACTTATCTCTCTCTCTCTCTCTCTCTCTCTCTGTGTGAGACTGAGAGAGCGAGAGAAGGAGAGAGAGAGAGAGGAGAGCTCATTCGCTCTTGGCCCGAGGGGTCTAACTTATGTATTAGAAATAAACAGTGGATAAATAAATAATGACCCTCACAATAGCAGGGAGCTTTCTGCGTAGAAGTAATGATGTTGGCAGTTAACCTTCAAGTTTTTAACTTGACACAGTTTCATTTTCAGTGAGAAATCGTTTTTTTCTATCAACGCAAAACAGTGAGGAAAAAATGGAAACGTTAATTGACTAATAGCATAAACGATCTTTCTTACTTTTACGTCAGTTGAAGCCAAAAAAAGAAAAAATATATATATAAACCTTATATTACTTCTATAATTCGCTATACCGTTTAATTTACTGGCCGCTCTATCATATTTTCTAATAGGTCACCTTTATTAATTCATTTTTACCAGGGATGAGTGTGGTGGGAACAGATGCACTTCTCAGGTTACCTGGCTTTTCATTAGCAATCCACTTCATTCACTTTTCATAAACAAAATTAATCTCTCGTGCAAATTGTATTGATACAAAGCAAATATATTGCCACTGTAAATATAGATTTTTTTTGTGGGAAACCAATATAATCAGTAATTTATTTCCTTTATAGCAATGGCTTTACTTGTATGACACATAAAATAATGCAAATTTTTAGTTGTTATTGCTTTTACACTTTTTACATAGATAGCACTTATTTAATTTAAACTAGAGAGCAAAGTATGGCAGGCCTCTCCAGCAAACATATTTTCCCAGATAGTTTCTCCTTTAATGGCCACATCCGGAGCTGTGCGCATGCGTCACCAGGTAGCTCCGCACCGCTTTTTTTATGGCCAGGTGAGGCGAGCCAGGTCCAGGTAAAAAGTACAGGTTTACTTTGGAACCGACGGTTCAATGAGATAGTCACGGCACCAGATCGACTAAAACAAACCACCAAAGGCAGCACAAGGGAAAGAATGTCAATTATGGGCAAAATGGGGGAATGGCAGGTATGTGGTGCTTTCTTTAAGACAAAGACACGGCTCTGAAAATCCATGAAAACTGTCAAAGTGTCGACTTGTTGTAGGATGAGACTGCACAGGCACCGCGAAATATTTAATGTAGAGTAGACCCTTATATACTTTATCAGACATGATATCATGCAAAGATGTTACAGATATTTTTTTTTTGTTGTTGTTGGAAAATCTTTTTCCTTACATGTCAACATATCCATGTCACTGTTATGCTTTGAAGACCTCGGGACGTGGATCGTATGTTGTTAAACTCCGTGCAAATTTCACAAAAGCTGTATATCTGTCTACACACATGTGATGTATTGTTTATTAGAAATGCGTAGAAACACGCAAGATATGGTTGAGTCAGAAGTGGAGTGCTGACGATTCACTGCACACTCTTTAAATTGTGCTGTTGCGTCTTTGATATAAAATGTAACTCTTCATCTGTTTCGCATTTAGACTGCTCCATATTACATGTCTCAACTGCCTGAAGTACAAACTATCCCATAATGGACTCAGTTCTGAGTCTTATTCTTTAGCTTCACTAAAAATGTGGCCTTGCTTTGCAGCGTGTGGTGGATTTAAGACTCTACCTGAGCTGAAACTACACAGTTTAGTTGTTCGCCGTCACAGTCAACAAGGGCAGTTCTCTAGAAAGTCAGCCGCACACATAGCTGTCATTGTCAGCCAGTTTCATCTCTCCATTCTCATTAATAACAAGTGCTGGTAAGAACGCGCTCCACCAAAAATGGTAATCCACGTTTTAAACCAGACGAGCCAACGCCTTAAGAGGTGGCGACCTGTCTGCTGACCCACGGCCTGCTGAGGTGAAGGCTCGGCCGGCGATAGGGCAGAGTCAGGCTCCCGTAGCTGGACGTCATTCAGATGAAACAAGGCCATGTTGTTGTGTTAATTATTTACATTCCCCATAACCCCGCGTCCTTACAGGTACTCAATGGACCTGTAGAGCTGCTCCGAATGGCTCACCCTTTTAACATAACAGTGAAAGAATAGCCTCTCAAGGTCTCCACTCTCAATGGGATTAAAATAACAGTTTGGGAGGTTTTTAGAAAAAATCAAGGTTGGCGACTAAGTGTGTGACAGGGTGATATTTGCATAGGCATGCTGTTTTCAATCAAACCCTGGAAACGTAATTAAAAAGACACTATTCATTCTAGCAAGACTGTGTCACAACAGAGACGTCCTCCTTTAAACATTTAACTAAATCCTTACAAGAGGATTTCTGTAGTCTTGTTTTTCCCTTAACTCAAAAAATACATGTTCAATTTTACTAGAACCCGTCGCAGGTGCATGAAGGTCCCCATGCATGACTGGACCGGTCCCCTCCACAAACACACACACACCTGACTGAACAGTAGAAATGATAAGCTTGTGTAGCGTCTTGCTGCTTTAGTTTTTACCTGTGCGCTGTCCATTGGTGTTGAATGAGCAGATGGGGGGAATCAAACGGCTGTTGATATGCTAATGAGGCCCTGTGCCAGTGGTATTACAGAGCTGCTCCAGCCTTTCACTTCCACCATTAGAGGGAGACCTCAGAGCGCAAGACAGACAGCAGCCCACAGCTTCAATAAAAGTAGTTTTCTGAGCGGGGAGCACAATTGTGAAAACAAGACTAAGACAACAACCCATGAAAATGCTTTGGAAATTAACTGATAACATTAAATATGAAGATTGCGAGGTAAGGGGCTTGATTTATTTGATTTAAATAAATATATTTAGAAGTTCACTAAGATAATTATTTTAGGGACAGTTGTGTTGTTTTGATCCAAATGTGTCCTTATTTTGACAGCTGTTAGTGAACACATGTAATCCAATATGAATAGATCCATGGCTTTTATTAATTTCATATTTCCATTTTTGTG
>OMLM01007158.1:21596-73168 GCA_900302695.1 Helostoma temminkii | reverse complement strand
AGCCAGAGTTCTGACTAGAATTAGTAAGAGAGATCATATTTCTACTACATTAGCTTCCCTCCATTGGCTCCTTGTAAAATCCAGGATAGAATTTAAAATTATTCTTCTCACATATACAGACCTTAATGATAAAGCCCCTTCATATCTTATAGACCTCATAGTACCATATCATCCCAGCAGAACACTTCGCTCTCAGAGTGCAGGTCTACTTGTGGTTCCCAGAGTTTCCAAATGTAGAATGGGAGGCAGAGCCTTTAGCTTTCAAGCTCCTCTCCCGTGGAACCAGCTCCCAGTTCATGTTCGGGAAGCAGACACTGTCTCTACTTTTAAGACTAGACTTAAAACTTTCCTTTTTGATAAAGCTTATAGTTAGAGCTGGCTCAGCGACCTCTGAACCAGCTCTTAGTTATGCTGCTATAGATTTAGACTGCTGGGGGACTTCCCTTCGACACTTCCAACACTGCCTTTCTGATTATTACTGCTGATGAGGGGTTTTCATCTTGTGGTATGACCTCCGTTTTCCTGCTCTTGAAGCTCTTTTGACTGCTCTGTGGAGGTTGTTGTTGATCACTAACTGTTGTTTTTGGGTTTTTCTAACACTGCATCTCTCATCATCAACTGTTTTCCTCAGCTGACCTGTGTATGTTGCTCAGTGCAACAGGGCTTTCTTTTTCTTCGACATTCTTAATTGTTCTATTGGCTATGTTTAATGTTTGTGCGATGCTTTTGATTGTTACTGCTTTTCTTTCATTTTTGCACGTTTATTCTCTTAAACAACAAACACAAGCCTATCCAGGCTTAACATTAGAAAACCCAGCACTCACTAAGTGTAACGGAGTTACCTTTTAAGGATGCAGTGTCTTTACTCTCAGCTGTGGTCTCTGCCTTGTCCTTGTCCTCACCGTTGGCCTCGTCCACTTCCTCCTTCACTGTAGTCAGCTCAGGCTCACTCTTATATAGTCGATAGTCTGGGGCTTGCTGTAAGGGGAAGGCAGAGAGATCACTAAGTTTCAGAATACACACCTTGAGGAATGTAGGTACTTTACAGCTCATTTCTTTATTTCAATCATAAGGGATAATTTTATATCTTCTAAATGGCTGCGCCTCAGGATCTAAGAAAATGCTTTATGAACTGTCAAGTTTGGAGGCTTTTAGAAGCTCTCCAATTTGGGAGAGAGCTTCTTCTTGATTCTTTTTCAAGATTTGGAGAAACAAGATTAGTGTTTACAAGAGTAGACACCGATAAAGGTGAAAGAGACCCAGGATGCATTAAAAACACAAGTATAAATTTTGTATGACTGTTGGAGCATACAGGGATAAAAATGAGTTGACCAGTGATCCCACATGGCACCTGTTTAGGAGTGAGTCACATGAGTGTGAATTCACTCACAACAGGATGGAGTTAAGGTGTGAAACTGATGAACATTTGTGTAAAAATGGTCTTGGAAATGAAGTGTTCAGACGCGGAGGTTCGGTGTGGTAATGGATGACGGGCACAGCAACCAAAGATGTTGATGGACGGAGCAGACAAGGAGTTGGAGGGTGGGGAGCATGAACGTTTCAGCAGTTCTTACGCTGTGTGCTCCATTCCTGGAGCCAGCCTTGCGATCCTCGGAGCGGTGCGTAGGGGGGGCAAGACGGCCACTGGCGTGTGAGTAGTGGGGGGGCACATGAGGGGGGCGCTCTGATGAGTCGTAGTACTGAGGGAGGGGCGGACGGGGGGGCACGTTGTCTCCCTCCTTGAGAGGACTGAGAGGCAGCAGCGTCACTGCCTGTTGACATTAACACAGTGGGTCATTCCAAAACGTTCATTCTGTAGTACTGGACCACACCTGTGGTTACAAACAGTGGCTACTTTAGTACATCAAAAGCCTCCTTGTTGGTAAAGTCCAGAATACTCTGAAGGTGTGCTCGAACTGAGAGGGAACTGAATACATATAAAGTCATTACCAGAGTTCCATTTCCACTGCAGGAACTTTTAGCGGAGAACAGGAACCTTTTTAGGAACCTAGATCCTCTAGCTTTTTTTCCACTGGGGGAACCAATGGGCTGCAGTTCTAACCCCCGAACAAGTCCCTCATTGTTGGGTAGTATTTTCTGATGGTCCAGACAAAGTTTAAACTACACAATAGTCAAGAAGAACAAAAATTAAAGTATTTACCTGAAAATACAAGAAGAAATAGGCTTACATTTTTCCACTCAAACATTTGCCTAAATAGGGTTAAGAGCACTGAAATATGTGTTTCCTTTAGGCTTGCTGCAGAGCAACATATATATGTCGGTTACCCCCCGTCATCTGTTCACATACACCCCATGAGTGTTACGTACAACACTGCCAGTGATACCATGAATACCGTCACCTGTTTTACTAATAAAGGTCACAGATTAGTTACCCCAGGGAAGTTGAAGACTTAGCCAGTTGATTTTCATAGCTAAATGAATAAAGTGAAGCCAGTGGCAGGCGCTACGAAGGAAACCTTTTGTGTGCTTTGAAAAATGAAGTTGTGTAAAAGTACATTGAGCTCAAAAAAACCCATCCATATGTTGCTGGTGAATCCTGTGGAGATGATTGCCATCACCTTATTGAAGTTGGGATGAGTTCACATCACATTACACTGTTGGTTTACTGTAGCAATCACACAGTGTGATTCTGTCTGACACCTATGATTGGGACTGGAGACTAAATCAAGTTTACAGAGCTCAGAATGTGTGTGGTGTAATGCTGCTAGATGTTAGACTGTGCTGTGCGGTGCTGGGACACTGACTTACCTCATTCTTCTGGAGACTGGAGAGTGGTTTGGAACCTGGAAAACCTGGTGAAGACAGGGAATATAGAGACAAGAGGAAAGGGACTGAAATTATCTGGCCTTTAAACATAGTTACAGGTTGCATTGTGCACTTTTTTAGGAAGAAAACATGTTAAGACGGTAGAAAGACTGCCATAAGAGAAGTAAGGTCACATGTTTACTTTCTGTCACACTTATGTCAACAGATAAGTGTAAAATGAAAGTGAGAAAGTGGCGTATTGAAGTGTCTGCGGCTCTCACTGTTGTCTGTGCTACGCTGCGGTTTATTTTTGGATAGAGCCTCCATCACGTCCTGGATCCTCCACAGCTCCTTCTGGATCTGGATGTGCCGCTGACTTGGAGGCTCGGTCTGAAGATACAACACACACACAAAAGCATGCTGTTACACAGCTGACCACCATAGTGTTTGTGTATGTGTTTGTACTTCTCTTCATGTAGTGGGGTGTTTACATAGTTACACTGTGGGGTTGAATCTACCTTTTAGTCCCCATAATGTCATTAAATGTGAAGGTAAAGTGGTGTGTGTGTGTTACCTGTGGGCTGCCCAGGGCCTCCAGCTGCTCCAGCAGGTTGGACTTGGCTAGAGTGACATCTGCTTCCAACCTGTCGTAATCTCTCCATGAGCGCTCCAACTCCTGAAATCAGGACAGCAGCCAACAACAGGGTCACAACAATGTGTGTGTAAAAAATAGATTAGTACACTTGAAGTTGTGGATGTTTTGACTGTAAATCCACAGGGTTTCTACACACTGCACACATTCATCACATCATTAGGAAGGTCACCACAGGAAGAGGCTCCGCGCCTCAGGCTGAAGTACAGTAGAACGTGTACATGCACTCATCATTTTGTTAGTCGCAGGTGTTTAACTGGGATTTGTGAGGAGGGTGAGCACTTTTCCAGAGACTATGAGGCGAGAGAGAGAGACTGTCGACAGTTTTCATATTTCCTCAGAAGACAGTGGTTTCACTAAAAATAGTAGACACTGACGACTGCGTTTAGGTCGTCCAGAGTAGCTATGACTGCTAATAGAAAGACTGTTGCTGGCCAATGTTGTAAGTGTTCATGTGAAATGACCCTTGAAATGAATTTGCAGAAACAGATAGATACAATAACCCAAAAATGATTCATACCCAAATATAAGATTGGCTCCAGGCAAAATTTTGTATCTTTACAGTTCATAAAACATTTTGCATTCTGCATCGATATTTCATGGTCTGCACTCTGCATTGTTTTATATTGAACACTCCCATTAACAGGCCAAACTGTCAACATGGAGGTACGCTTCCCCCACATGTATGTGTGTATGAGAGTGCGTGTTGGTGTGCGCTCACAGTGTTGACTCTGGACAGCTCTCTGCAGGTGCTGAGCAGGCCGTTCTGCAGCACGTCTCTCTGCTGGACCAGGCTCTGTGTGGCTGCAGCATTGGACCCGCTTTGTTCACTCAGCTCTTGACTGGCAGATAGCAGGGCAGTTTCCAGAGTGTGCTGCCACACACACATACAAATGCTTATTATTGAACATATCCTCTGGCGCAAGTCAAAAACATGGATTTACACACTTGCAGCTGTACCTTCTCTCTGTGTAGCTGCTGTAGCTTTTCCTCCTGCATCCTCACTAACTTGTCCTGCTCACACAGTCTGCTCAGCTTGGTCTAGCACACAAAGAAACATAAGCTAAACTTGAAATTTAAACTTTAAAACATATGAGTTAGAATACTGAAGGTTGTGCTTTCCTTACGTCTACGTCGGCCTCTGTACGCTGGGTGAAGGAGCCGTCTTTGATCATCAGATCATCAGGGCTGATCTGAAAAGATGAGGCACAGTCAGAGACCGACAGCAGAGGGCGACAACAACACATCTGTAAGGATGAGTTCTCTACACAAAATGCTGCTTCATGTAGTTTAGTGGGGGAAAAAACTGGCATCTACAAATTTTGTTGACTTTTGAACTTTCAAAGTGTGTGTGTGCTGGCCAAACAGATGACTTTTCTCCAAATACCAGAACTAATATACAGTTGTCCCCCAATGCTGCAGATTGTGCAAAGAAACTCTTCATAATATGTTTGCTGCTGTTCATTTCAGAGGCAGGGAATGAGAGGATGAAAGGATGAACGCTCCGTGTATTTTCACTAATCCTGTTTAATTTCCTTGGAAGCTGTTTACCAAAGTGTTATCAGGGATTTCGTAGCTGAGCATTAGAATGTATGGAAACACAGAGGGAAGTGCAGCCTGCGACAAGATCCATCCACCCATTCATTTTCTGAAGCACTTTGTCCCTGTAGGTGTCGCAGGCGTGCTAGAGTCTATCCCACCTATTAGCTGAGCGAGAGGCGGGGTACACCCCAGACAGGTCACCAGTCCATCACAGGGCCACATAGACAAAGACAAACATTCACACTCTCACTCACACCTACGGGCAATTTAGAGTCTCCATTTAACCTGACTGTATGTCCTTGGACTGTGGGAGGAAGCCGAAGATGAAGAAGATGCACAAAATAAAAATACAACTGATCCACAAATAATTATACAGTCTACAGTAATTGAAAGTAGGAGAGTCGCCATCAGCGCCCAGTCTTGTTTCCATCATATTTACTACAGCTGCTTGTGTTTGTGTCGCCCATATTTACTGATGATGAGCACCTACTGGCCTGCTGGTAGGTAGTAGCTGTCTTGAACCCAAGCTCTGGGTGTGATAACAACTGATAAAGCGCTCAAATCATTTACTTAAGTAAAAAAAGCAATACCAAAATACTGTGTCTTGGGGAATTTCACACCATGGATCAATAAAGTCTGATGATTATGATGTATTTTATATTTTTAATCTAAGTAAGTAAATGTACTTAGTTACTTTCCACCATCTTGCAATCTGCACTTAAACTACATGTTTTTAGTTTCGTATACAACTAAACTGTAATCACAAATACATTTTTGTGAGGAACTTAATTGCAACTGGATTATGTTTCCTGTTAACATAATGGTCCATGATGCTTTGCATTTCCAAATGCATACCCCATCACTCAGCAGAGGCGGAGGCCTTAGACATAACCCAATTCACATCTCTCCAGGAAGGCCACAGTTAACCACTCACTGTGATGGGGGTAGGAGGGGAGTGGTGAAATGTTTCAACCTAACAGAAAGAATTCCAGTTGCCATGAATCATCTTCCAGATAATTTCACCTGGATGACTGAGAATCTGCACAGACATATTGCCTGACAACATAACTGCAATAGAGACAGACAACCAGTCATACTAACATACATGCCTATGGGCAATTTGAGCGAATAAACCGAACTGCATGTCTTTGGACTGTGGGAGGAAGCCAGAGTACCCAGAAAAAAGCCATGTAGACATGAAAACTCCACACAAAATGGACCCTGTCAATCCACAGAATCAAATCCAGGTCCTTCTTGTCTGAGGCAACAGTGCTAACCACTACACTATCATGCTGCACTTTATTCCTATTAATTTAATACCTTAATTTGTATTGGAAAAAAACATAAAAGCATTTTCTTATACAGGACCACAGAACAACCAGAAAATGAACCTTGAAAACAAGCATATTCAAACAGTGCAAATGTTTCCAAAGTGTTGCCCACAATGAACAGTGTTGCATGAACAAAGGAGATGAGAGGAGACTTCCATGGCTATGGTGCAGTATTACCCCATAAGCCATGCTCACTTCAGGGTAGTTCCAATGGCACCAAACAGAAACAATCACAGGAAATGTGCTCAAACCAATAATAACATTTAAATAATGCTATGATGACATCAGAGAACGCTCGCTGGGTAACAAGTGGCTGATGGACAGACGTACTGCATCCAGCGTGGTGAAACAAGAGGTTGATGGTGATGGGGAAGACGTGGATACACAACCACTGGGCTAAGAGGGCAAAGTCTGGTTTGAGTCTGCTCAACTTAAAACTAAAGTTTAGAACTTGGGGAAAACAACCCCTTATATATTTGCTGATAAGTCTCTTTGAGATTAAAGTCTAAGTTGTACTGTGATGTACTTGCTGTTGCACAAAAACCTCAAAACTCATGTTCTTTTTTCAAAAAAACATTAAAATTAGAAGCATTAAAAGCTGCATCATTGCCTTGAGGTTTTGGCTCAACATCACTGGCACACACAGTATGCCAAAACACAAATGGACTTCCTTGAAAATGACTCAAGCCAGAGCCTGCCAAAGACCTTACTTGCTGGTAGAGTTGCGGCCTTGGTGCCGAGTTCTCGATCATAGTGTGAATCATGAAGATTAGAGGCTCATTCTCCTTCGTCTAGTGAAGCATCATGGAGAAAGAGGATACACTGGTGTAATAAGACAGTTGTAAATGTTGGCTGATGGATGAGCCAGTGTCTAATGACTGTAACGGGGGGACAGAATCATCTTCATCTTATTACACAGGGAAAAACTGAGGATAAACATCACTTTAATGGACATTTAAACGTTCTCTAGCTTTCTATCTAACACTAACCCCAACACATGCTGATCAGCCCTAATCCAAACACCATGATCAACCTTAAAACTTAAACTTGTAGAATATAATTTATATCAACAACTGCAAAATATATGGAATACCACCAGCCAGCAAATATTTTATTATATTTTAGCTTGTTAATGAGACGTTACCAAGGTCCCGAGTGGGTTTTTCTAAATGATCAATAATCATAATCATCATCAAGACAATATTGTACAAATTTCAAAGGAAAAATATGACCTATTCCTGCAACTTGGCTTTTATTTTTGTTGTTATTTTTGTGTTGTTATATTTGGTACTGTATAGTATCTAATAGTATCTGTTATGCCTACTTTATATTCACCAAAGTAACTGCTAAGAGCTCAGAGCAGATTGGGCAAAAAACACAAGAACTCAGACAATGATACAGCATGTTGTAGAGAGAACAAAGGTGAGCAAGCAAATTACCCATCAGAGTTTGGTCGTGGTTCAAACATGACCTACTGTACTTGTGTGGACACTTGAGGTTTTCCTTTGCAATGAGGAATTTTTTATCAGCTCTTCATTTAGATTGCTCTGCTACCAGTGATGTAATGTACAAGAATTCAGATAACTGAATCGGGATTATATACATTTGGCTGAACCTTTCACAGAAGAATAGTTCCCCAAATAGACTTAGTACTTAGACTAAGTAGAAATAGCTAGCCTCTCCATCCTAAGTGGCCTGTCCAATGCTATTCTCTCCCTGAAGCACATGGCCTTTTCACAGAAGCCATACACAATAATGTAGGAAAAGTGACAAGGCAAGTTAAAACCTAGAAGCCATAAATATATCCAGATGCCTGCCATGATCAGGGTATGCCTGTTTAAAATGTTGACAGATTCCGCTTTTCTTCCAATAACCCGGCACCCATTGCATCTGTACCATTACTCCCAGTAATCCAGCAACGTTACAACGCCATCATGTTTAACATACTGGTAATCAAATTTCTGCTCTTACGTTTAAGGCTCCCTGTAAACAGAATTCAGATTTTCACATTTCACATTTAATCCATAGCTCTTCCTGCAGTTTGTTGTAAGAGGTGTTCTTGTCTGAAGTGTACAAGGCTGACATTTGCAAGCAATCAGAGAGGTTGAGTGCTGCTGCACTTGGTTACATACAAATGAGTCTGCGGGTCAGGTTTAATACAGCTCAGAGCAATGTATAAAGGTTGTGTTGACTTTGAAAATTACAACAGAATTATTGTGATAGCTATTTAACTATGTGTCCATCAAGGGCATAACCAGAGTTGATGAATATTGCAGCAGATTTGCTATCGAGCAGTGTTTTACAGTTACTCAAAGGTTTTATTCTTATTTCCTACCTAACAGACAGACGTTGCTTTTAATTGAATTTTAATGTGCTACAAGTTTTGTGTTAATGTGCAAAGGGTGATAGAGTTAAACAAAGTACATAGGTCCACCTTCAAGTGGAAGCGACGACCTATGGCACCCTTTAGACCAGCAGATCACCAGATCTTATAGACGGTATAGACTCAAAAAATTTTAGTAAACAGGCAATAACAAGAAAAATTAAATAAAGCCAGGATAAGTGTACTGTATCATAACCAGACATATTCCAAGTCCTCACCTGGCTGTCCAGGTATATAAGGTTCCTCTGCAGGTGATGGGAAAGAACATCAGTCTGCAGAAGCAACAGAAAAAAGAAAGAGAAGAAGCAGGAAAAGTGTGGTTATGTTCTTTGCAGGAGCAGAAAGGACAATGAGAGAGAGGGCAGAGACGGAAAGCTCAGTTGAGATGCAGGAGATTTAATAATGTGTCATTCAGATGAAGATTGCGTTAGCTGCCTCAACCATAGCTTATTTTGTAGTTTAACTGTAGTAGTACTGTAGTCCCACTGAAAAGCATCTAGTCTCACATGACAACATGATTTTATCCTAACATTTAATACCGAATAGCTCTGCAGAATGCATATTGTCACATCACATCCATATCCAGACAATCCCAGATATTTTTCACACTTAGTATAATTGACTTAAAGTTAATACAAAAATAATGCAACTAAAACACATCATACCGTTGGATTCAAACCAGAACTCATGATGCACATCAAGCAGAAAAGAGACAAGTGATATGTTGTTTGATGCATCAGCTCTGATGCATCCATGCTCTCCTGGCTCAGATATAGTACATACAGGTAAAGGTCTCAAGCTGACATGCATGGACAGTAGTAGTTTCCCTGTGCAAACACATGCATAAAGAAGTACAAAAGAAAGCCCATAAAACAAGGCACAAAACCCCAGTATGAAAGTGACACACCACACATCAGTCTGTGCACAGTTTGTCCTGCAAAAGGAAATTGAATTTTGTGTGTTCACAGAGGACAGAATGACAGGTTTGATAATTAAATGCTCCAACTGCAATTGGTAAAAAAATGACATATGACTGTAACATCAATTTCCAATGCATTGCCTGCAGTAAACCTGACTGACACAGAGTTGTAATTTGTGGCCCCAAAATCATAGTGTCCCAAACATATCATATAAATGTCATAGTTTTTATGAGTGGGTATGAGTTCATGCTTGTTCACTCACATTTGGAATCCTCTGAGTATATTGAGCACAAACATGTTGTGTGTTGTTTGTTTAAAAAGTGTATTTTAAAGGTTTTGCCAGAGTTATCACTACTTATTCGTCAGATTTCAGTGTCAAGGTACAGCACCTGTTACTGTAGATGTCAAGGTGTTTAAAGGTATTGCTAGACACGTCCTCTGTAGACCTTTAATTTGTGTACAAGATTTCATGACAGTCAATCCAGCAGTTGTTGAGATAGCTGAGTCTAGACCAAAGTAGTGGACAGTTTGTCAGAATAAAAAAGTGTGTGAGCAGAGAGAACCGTTCAGAACACACCAAGTTCAATTAGATTTAGAGTAGCCTGCCAGTCTTTTCTTACCCTTGCAGACACACATACACACACATAGAATGTAGGTTTGACGCTGCTTGGTTGGTGAAGCACAAAGACGTGCATGCTTACACATGTACTGTATGTATACACTCAGTGCTGACCTTGGCGTTGGGCCCCTCCATACCCAGGGCCATTAGCTGAGCTACTGTGTGCTCCCGCAGGCTGTTGAGCTCTGCCTGCTGCCGACGGAGCTTGATCAGCAGCAGGGTCAGCTCCTCGGGCTGCACATTGCAACACACAGAGGAGAAAAGAAGAGATGCCACACTCACATATCAACCCACCGACTAACTGAAATATAATATCCTTTGAGAGGAAAGGAACCACCATAATGTTTTTACTGATCTGGCAGAACGAATTAAAAGTCAAACATCATTAAAAGGCCAACAGCTCTGATTTGGTCTCCACCAACTCTGTCAAACCAAAACAATGGACCAAAAGAGGCTAAAAGGTTCTGTAGAGTTGGTCTGTCTGTGTTTATCACTGTGCAAGATACAAATTTAAGGTTTCCTAATATCACACATGGCTACGTGAGATAGAAAATATACTGCACCTGGAGCAAATTTTACAAAATACATCAACCGGACAGAAAAGGATAAAGATCAAACAAGTGATTTCAGTTACAGATTTATGGATAGACTGGTCCCCACACACTGATCCTGCTGGCCAAGCAGGTTCCACACAGACACTCATGCACTCAGTACGTCATCAGTTTGAACAAAGCGAAATAAAGGAACAACCATTGTGATTCCCTGTGAATGGTGTGGTTCAAAAAGCCATGTGGAAAATTACTTGACAAATTTGTCTCATCTGTCTGCAGATGCCCTCAACTGACATCCAGCAATCACAGTATTAGTCACAGCTGCCTCAAACAGAAATATCAGCTCTCACTCAACCAAAGACTATTTCATTTGTCCTGCCGCATTGCGTGCGGCCCACTGTAACAATCAGGCAATGGCATTGTAGATAATTACATTGTTCCCACAGAGGCAAGTAGAAAAACAGCAATAATAGGCTGCTAACAACAAATCATCATTGAGATGGACAAATCAGCAATAGGCAGGACTGGTTGTTTTTTTTTCATTTGGGTAAATGGGGGAAGAGTTTATTGTGAGCAGGTGGATTGAATATCACAGTATGAACAGTGTGGGAGAAGAGGAATTACAACGTAAGACTCACCGTCTTTCCTTGTAAGGACTGTGGTGTGATGGCCTGAGGAGCGATGGATCGTCGGTCAAGTGGGTAGCCATACTGTGGGAGAGGGATGAGAATGGAATGACTTAGATAAAAGGAAATTTCCTTTAGTTTCACTCTTTTTGGCTTTAACCAGTGGTTCGCAACCTTTTTGGGATTAGGGTTGTAATTAAGTGACATCCAGTGACACAAGGCTTTTACTAAAGTGGACTTTTACTACAAGAACAATTCCAAGTCGCACATTTATTACCATTTGTGCTCACACTCATCTGAATCGCTGTAATACACTGTTCACCAGCCTTCATGAGAGACTAATCATCTAGAAGTGTTTAGAAACACTGCAGCCAGGATCCTCTATATGTCACTTGGACAAAACACACCAAGTGAGTGCATGGAAATCTAATAATAAACTGAATCTGTATAGAGTACACACATACACAATATGTCACTCACATACCATTGTCGCCCTGAATTAATATAAATGTCATGTATAATGATAACGTGACTGGCAGTAATATACAGTGATAAGTGATTAGTAGTTAATTAGCTAATGGAGCAGAAGCATTGTAATGGAATTTAACCCAGTCCATTCAATGATGCAACTACGAGGAAAATCAATGCATCGAAACAGGAACAATACTCAAATTACAAGGTAATAATGGGGAATATTCATTCGAAGCCTCATCCTGATATCTGTTTGTGAACATCTGCTTTCTTTGTTAGCAAACACAAAACACTTATTAGACTCAATTATTGTGAGTGACATTAAATTCAGCTGCTACAGTGGGCTAGAAGGAATTTACTGCTATAAAGCGGAACATTAAGGAAAGGGAGAATAAACAGCTCTCTTAGGCATTTCAGTTTATATTCACTTTTACCAAATTGAATGCAACTGGCTTAACACCTGGACAAAGCAGGCAGTTCTGAGGACTTTAACTGAACATTTCTTTGGTAATATGCACCACTTAAACATCCACTAACCTTCACATGGGTCCAGTCTTTTTATCCGCTCTTGTTATTCTTCAATAAATTTCCATTTAAATATATTCTAAGCAAAGTAATTTGTGGGTGGAGGGCAATTAAGATGTACAGCTCTTATTTACCTGGAAAACCGTTTGTGGATTTCTATGGATCTGCAAATGCATATTTGTTTTTCTACAAATAATTGTACTACAATTATACTACAATAATACTATAGCGTCAACAAAATGACACTTCACATTATTGCAAAGTCATTGTTATTCCAGTAGTGTTCTCACTGGCTTCCTCCAATCTTCTGCTTTGAATAAAGAGCAGAATGTGTGCTACCGTCAGTTGTCGACTGTCTCTCAGTCAAGAGCACAAACTTGATCTGAGGGTCACTGTGACTTACAGCCTGGGGACAGAGAATGAACCTGGGCTTTAGACTTGTGACAGGAGGATTGGACTCATCCACTGAAGTGAGACCCATCCTCTGATTGCAAACTCAACTCTGCATCCTGCAGAGACTCTCAGAGGCAACATCTGGGGACTCTTCAGATCCAGGACTGTTTTTATATAAGAGCACCTTAGAATTTATATTTAGACCTTAGAATATGCAGGATGGGATGCCAAGCACATAGAAAGTCTTTCAATCAGAAAGAGTTTGAATTGCATCTAATTTTCCTCTTCTGTTTGGAGAGATAAATGAGAGAAATGCAAAGAGACAGAGCCAGCTTCAGCGATTTCCTGTCTGCATTTCAGCTCTGTGATTGTCAGGATGGTTTTTATTTATGAGATCACTTTATCTTGAAATGTTTTGTTTTTCTGTCAAATCCTGAGTCAGACTTGACTCAAGACTTTAGAAATTCTGGGTGCTGTTGCTGTCACTGCACTGTACTTATTGGTCATGAAATGAATTGTAGTAGAAACATTCAAATCCCCTGGAAAAAAGCACTTCAGCTGAAAGGCAGTTGGTTCATTTTTACCAACCAAAAATATTTAGATATCATTTTACAGCCATATCATAGCTTTGCTATGATTAGTTGCTCCTATTTAAGTGCTATTTCCTGTTATTCTTACTATATAGTCAATTGGCAAATCATAGTGAATCTTGAGCTATGATAAAGCATTTTATTTGTCATTGCATTGCATGCATTGTTGGGTGAAAGGTGTGGTGTGCCTCAAGGTTCGATTTGAGGGCCTATATTCTTCTTTGTCTGTACAGGCTGCTATTAGGTTCTTAATCTCTTTGGAAAGTGGGAGAAGTGGTTCTCAATCTCTACACAGATGACACACAATACAATTTATTTATATAGTGCTAACTTTTGGCATCTGTGTGTAATTGTAATAACCGCATTCTGCTACATATAGTTTTATTATCATTATTTTGTCAATCAAATGCCAATGCCACATCCTCTACCTTGGCAAGGTGTGTCCTGTGCCGGCGGTCCAGGGTCACATTCCCACTGAAGACTGGTGAGGACACCTCAGAGTGAGAGCTGTTGGGGTTGTGAGTAACCTGCTGGCAAGGAGGAGAAAAGGTGCTGTAGAGAGCCAGAGAGCCGTGAGATGGCGAGGTTGGTATAGAGTGAGCCACGGCATGTTCTGAGATGTTGCCCATGGTCTTTGTGCTGGGCAGGGTTCCATAATGACTCACAGCTACAATCACAACAACAGGAGGAGAAAACAAAGTCAAACAATGTCTGTGATTGCCATGAAGTTGGATGATATCATTATAAAAGATGTCATTATTGAGCCGAATAACATATCTTAAGCCTTCGATATACTGTGAACATGGACAAAAACCTAAACTTGTCCTAAAAAGGATCTATGAACAGGAATGAATTTATCCATTTAAAAAAACAAAAAATAAAGGCATCTAATTTATAAACATTTTTTTCTACATGTATTATAGCTCTGATTGTAATTCAAATTCAAATTCAAATTTTATTTGTCACAAACACAGTTATACACAGTACAATGTGCAGTGATATGCTTTTCTTACGTGTATGAATATGTGTGCAAAAGTTACAACAGTTTCATTGTGATGTGAACTTATATTTATATGTATCACCAGGGCAAATATATAAAATCAATGCGAACTGTGTGTGCATCTGCACCTGTTGGCTGAGCCAGACTTTGCCTGGAGAAGGCCTGCCTCTGCTGCCACTCATACAGCTGCCACATGGTGTCATCCCTCATCGACCTCCTCTTTTCTGCTGTGGTGACAGTGGAGGTGGAGGCGGGACGGAGAGCGCGGTCATAGACAGAGCCCGCCACGCTGCATATGCTCTCAGGCCTCATCATGCTGTTGCGGGGCAGTGTACGATAACCCTCTGGGTAGCGGGGCACAATCTGAGCCCGGTGGCTAGGCATGTTCCTCGGTAAGGTCTGGTAGGATGTGATGCTGGGAGAGGACACAGACAAGTCCAGGAGAAATTACTACTCATCAGTCAGCGTACATTAAGGTCAAAGGTCAAAGATTAGCTTGCCACAAAAAGCAGTTTGGCTATTTTAGATGTTTGTGTGGTAAATTCGTGAACTTGTGGTGTGGTAGGCTGTGATATGTGAATCCTGAGCTGTTTGCACAGAAAGTTTAAGTTTGTGAAAAACCCTGAGGACAAATTAAGTAATACAGTATATTGAACATGTGCAGACACTTACTGTTTTCTCTGTACAGTAGGAAATTGCCTTAAAAACGTCTGTTGTGTGTGTCAGTGGCATCCCCACATCCCACACAAACACCTGTACTCACTGTGTCTGGAAGCCAGTCCTCGGGGTGTGCTGAACAGGAAGCACTTATCACTGAGTGTGTGTCTTGATACGTATGCTGTGCTTGAAATGGTTTAATTATCTATTGTATCTACTTTTATGGACAGAATTAAGCTTCAGTTTTACTCACTCTTTGACCTGGGAACATGAAGTAATGAGGAGTTTGTTTTTATTACCAGCTTATCATAAAATGGAGGCCCACTCTTTCTCTAGCACAGCAGCTTTGATCTTATCAGTCCAAAGTCAGATATATGATGGACACTGTCAATCTGAGTGCCTATCTCCGTTCTGATACGGGATGGGTAGAGCATCCTAACCTTTGATCACCTCATTTAACCTTTGCATTCAAGCTAATACCTTCTCTCTGCAGCATGGATGATTACGCATGTTTTAGCCCATTTGTTACACATTGTACTATATGTTCTTTATATTCACTGTCAGACAGTCTTGCGTAAAATGTCTGTTGTTGGGTAACAACAGCTATCTGATAGACTGAATTGCGATTCATTCAGCCTGACTGTGTTATCCACTGGTGGTTGCTAGGAGCTGTTAACCTTTCTCTTGACAACTGAATGTGAGTTATTTCTGTAAGTTGACATCATCTGCGTCAATCTGCCTTTTCACAGTTTACCTCAGTTATACGTCCTCAGCATCTGAACATCCCTCCTTCTCCCACTTTCCAAAGGAGACTATGGATAGGGTATACTGTTCTAACTCCTTAGCATTTCTTTTGTCATCCTTTTCAACACCATAGAAGCCTTCAAAGTGTGATCATCATCTGATCTCTACAGATAATCATATCTAGCTCTTTAAACTTTTCACCCTGCCTTTGGCTGTTCTGGACATATAAAAACTTTTTTTAATTTGACACAACCTCTGATCAGGTCCTGGAACTGGAAACACTACAAAGCCCTACTACAAAGGTCTTACTGAATAATTGAATAATTGAACAGAAACACATTATAACTTCAAACTTAAAATGGTTCTGACCTTTCTCATCTGAAACACATGCAGTGTCACTTTCATAAAAAGTATTTCAAACCTCTTGTAGCACATTATCAGCCAGTCTGAACAGAAAACACTAACATCATAACTAACATCAAAACAACAAAACTAACTCTGACTACTCCTTAAGTTTGGAGGAACATTTGGCAAAGAGGAACATCAGAGTTTCAGATTATGACTCAAATTTACATTAAATATTAATTTTCATCAGAGACAGTTTGTGTCCAATCCCGGTCAGTGAAGAACACTTATCTTCTGACTGTGTACTGTATTGATCCTGCTTTTTGGATACCTGGCCAAATACAGTACCTCTGCATCTAATATCTACATTGCTTTTCCCGTTACGAGTTGGAGCTGCTCCCAGCTGTGACTGGGCAGGGTGCTAGTCTGTCACTGTGCTTATTGATCAACGGGGAACCAACCTCTGCTGAATTTCAGCAGATGCACAAAGACTCTAGACTCAAAGCTATCGTTGCAGCTATGACATGTGGTCTCTCATCTGCTCCTCTGCTTCTCGCCTGATGAAATGTAACAGTGTTATTACAATGCACTGGTTCACTCCACACTGTTTGGTTTTGTGGTTCCTGAACAGAATTTCATTGACAGTAGCTTAATAGTGGTGTCAGCAAAGCAGAAGAGATTGTAAACAATATTTGGAGAACAACTTTTTTTTGTAAAAAAGGCAATTATGTATTAGAGATGTGAAAAGGATAACAACTTCATGCTCTCACTCTCCAAGGCTATTTACCCAGCCTTGTTTAGGGACCACCTGTTGTTTGTGCTAGGTTCCAATCTATTACTTTTTTCACTGCCACTTGCCATGTACATGAGTGGCTATACGAGTGGAGTGTGTATTTTTAACTAGTACTTAAACACTCAGTGTTTTTTTTTTTTTCTTTTGCCTTATCTTGTAGTCAGGGTCTCCATAGTTGAGCATGGTCCATGCATGGATTTGGCACAGGTTTTACTGACCCAACCCTTCCAGCTGAGTACGCTGGCTTGTGTAACTTCCTTGGCTGATGTACTCTTCAGTGTTACCTCTCAAACCTTTTTAGGGACCACCTGATGGAAATATTCTTAAAATTTTAGTGAATGAAATATTGAATCTCATTTAAGTTGTAGGATCACTTACTGTTGACGACAATTATGAAAAGAACTATACTAACAATGCTGCTCATGGTTGCTATGAGTGAAATCACCACTGTACCATCAATCACTCCGTTCCCTTTAAATAACAAGACTGTCTTGTGTTGACAACAATAACAATCAGTCCTACAACAAAGTTTCTCTGTTTCCCTGCTCTGGGCTGAGCTCTGATAGAGATGACAAATGTGGTGCGGCAGCACTCAGCTTGCTGTGCTCTCATTACAGTCTTATTTCCATGACTTATTCATGGCAGCAGAAGGAGAGGAGAAGCGCTGAGGGCAAGCGAAGCGGCACTGCTCCCTGGAACAGCCGACTAAACGGCACCTTAATGCCAGTGCCCCTACAAATTCACATCTGTGGTGACACAAAGAGTTTCCACTCCCTCTGACCTGCAAGGTCAGAGAAAGGACATAGGAAAATACATTGGAAATGAGGGTCAGACTGGAAAGATGAAACGGCAGAGAGAGAGATCAAATGTGGTTTAAAATGTTGTAGATGAACAGGGCTATCAGGATGAGAGGTCGCCGTCAAATGGTAGTGAAAAAAGTGCAATGCACATGAATGGCCGTGTGTAGAGGTGGAATCTGCACCATCAAGACATCCATCCATTTTCTGAACCGATTTGTCCCCGTAGGGGTCGCAGGCATGATAGTCCCTATCCCAGCTATCATTCGAGCAAAGGTGGGGTACATCCTGGACAGGTTGCCAGTCCATCAAGACATTTCAAGACATTTATTTAGTACTTGTGCAAACTAGAAATCCTGTGTCAACTGAAATACGAGACTGAGTGAAATCTACCATATTATCCATCTCTGATCCTTTATGTATCATGTAGTTGCCATAAGAAAATATAAAAAGGCAGGACAAAGTGGAATATACAGTAAACTGGAGGTTATTTTTTTCAGTGTCACAATGTACATGATGACATCATACTTTAAGACTCTGCAGCATTTCTCCAAGAAACAAACACCAACTGCTATGACGCAGGGTTTAATAACTCCACTAATCTCAGAAATAAACAAGAGGACATCAAGACACAAGTGTGAAGTGTGTAGAACTCTGTGTGTGTGTGTGTGTGTGTGTGTGTGTCTGTGTGTGTGTGTGTGCTTATTCTGTTACGGGAGTGGGTAAACGACCCATGTAGAAGGAATGAACGGATACAATTTTTAACACAGAACCCAAATGAACAGAACAATTACAAAAACACAAACTCAGTCAGTCTCACCTCCTGGTGTCATCCTCCAGTCCTCGTGTCCTGTGTGCACGGACCCAGTGCTCCAGCTGCTGTATGGAATTGCTCCTGGACAGGGCCCTCTCTGGCTCCTGGACTGGAGCAGGGGACTTTACAGGAGCCCTTGCCAGGCTGCCGTCCACCTCTGTCGCACTGCAGTCCCCAGTCTTTTCCCCTGCCACGGACCCTGCCACAGAGCTATTCACCTGTGCAGGCTTTTGGACTTTGAGGCTGGCCTGGCCCTGGCGAGATGCAGACACTGCAGCTGCAATGGCAGCAGCCTGAGCTGGCTGCAGTTTAATGCTACTGATTTTAGTCAGAGACCTCTCTGTGCTTGGGTCTCTCTGGAAGCCATATTTGTCCCCATCACGAAGTGTAGCGTACTTCTCTACGTCTCTGAGAGTAGCATACTTATCCCCTTCTCGTAGCGTACTGTATTTCTTCACTTCCTTTACAGTACCATATTTGTCTACAACCTGTATGGTACCATATTTATTCTCAGACTCCCTCATTGTGCTGTACCTGTCTGTCTCTTTTAATGACAGTGCTCTCCTCACTTCCTTTTGAGGAACATATTTCTGCCCATCTTTTTGGAGCATGTGCCGGTCTCCAACTTTCTGCAGTGCATATTTTTCTCCATCCTTTGTGAGCAAATACTTCTCCCCATCTTTAGATGGTGCATATTTTTCCTCTGTGGATGTCACTGTGTAATTTTCGTCCACCTTCTGAACAGCATATTGTTCCAGATCCCTGTGAATGGCGTACACCTCTCCGTCTTTCTGCAGCGAATACTTCTCTCCATCTTTTCGTAGCAGGTACTTCTCTCCATCCTTATGAAGGAGATACCGTTCTCCGTCCTTCTGAAGCATATAACTAACCCCATCTTTCTTCACAGAGTACCTCTCCCCGTCTTTCTGTAACGTGTAGTACTCACGCTCCCTTTGGCCATTGTGTTTCTCTGCTTCTTTTTGCCGTTTGTCATCAACCCGAGACAAGGAATGCTGTCGTACAGGTTCGCGGTTGCGTTCATTGTTCTGGATCTCAGGCTTGGTTAGGACTCTGTGGTTCAGTAGGTTGTTCAACTCCTGAGGTGTCCGCTGGTCCACTTTCAACTTGTCCAATCTAGGGAGAAAAAAAGTGTTAGAATCCAAACAAGAAATGGATTGAATAGAAAGTTTACTATGAGATTTCGAAGGTAACGTTAGAGTCAGAAGTTCTGTGTTTGTGTCACAGCACCTCTGTCTATGTTACTTTCCTTTCTGGAATTTTACTTTCTCAAAGTTTCTGATCTCTTCCAAAGAAAAAACCCAGACACTGGTACTGAAATATTAATAACAGTGAGGAACTATGGCCTTTGTTTTAGAATAACTTCACATACGCAACAAAGGGTTAAACTTGTGAATATTTCTCTGTGTTGAAGGGCCAGTACACTCTGCAACTTTAAATTCACACCTACTTGAAGCCATGACTGTCCGTCTGCAAGAAGCCAAGGATAGAGCTTCTCCCTGCAGCTCTATATGTTATGCAAGTATTTGTTACGCCTACTATAAAACCCACAACTGTCTGAAAATGTACGACCTTATCCAGAGTAAACTATACAGCATCTCCTCTTAGTCTTTTGTACCACTTTGCTTTGGTAGTTTGGAGAATGAGCACACAACAGAATCAGTTGTGACAAGCATATATTTCTAACTAAAACTCTCGGTCACTTACAGTGTGGAAAAACCAACACCTGCCGTTATTAAACATTAGGTGTGTGTTTCGTTTGGGCCTTTAATTTTACTTCTATACTGTCCCTCCACTGTGGGCCCAGTAAAGGCTGCACACCCTTATTCTCTGTTAAACTCAGGTATGACGTCAGCTTTGATGGATGTGGACTGTTTGATGAGCACATTGTTCACTTTTACACAAGAATAACTCTATGTGTAAAGTAGTACACAATCATGTTGATCTGTGGTTTGCGTGGCATGTAGCTCAATTGGTAGGGCAGTTGTTGTCTTTCCAGGCTGTCCAACAGGATCAATAAAGTATCTATTATAATTATTTCATGTGGCATTAATATTAATTGGTTAGGAGACATAGGTTGTACCAACAGTGTCATTGTCAATTTGCACCCAGGCTGTCTTTAAACCTTTGACTCCCCCAGTGCAATGCAGGGCCACCATGTCAGAGCCCTAATCGAAGATATCGACATGTTTGTTCATCTTTCAACTGCGACAGCCCAAAATCCCAGTGTATACCCTCCTATAGTAAGATTGAAAATATTAACATGGTTAGAGCTACAGAATGCATTGTCATGTGCACAGACTGATGATTCCAGATGTCACTCTTATTTGAGCTTTTATCACTACTACTTCTCACTTCACATCCATACAATTAACAGAATCCTCCTCCTAGTATTTGTGCAGCTGTCCAACAGCACTTACCCAGTCAATAAAGTCTGTCATTACTGTTCTGACTTTGCTTTCTCTTTAAATGAATACTGGTGTCTGTTGAGCTCTGCAGCAGATTAACTGAATACTCAACATCATTCAGCTATGCTGTCTTTTAACTGAGGAGTTCTCTCTAGTCTTCATGAACAGGAGAAAGCTCTTAGCTAGGCATTTAGGAGGACCCCAGAGATATGAAAAAATACTTAATGAACACACGCCGGGGTATATTACTGCTCTCTAATCTGGAATAAAAAATGAATATGTGGTCTCAAAGTATCATACACACAGCCATCATGTCTTCCGTCTGTGGGTGTATCACTGTGGTGAGCACCAACCTTCTGACTGGTTCAGTGTGGACGAGGGCAGCATCTGTCATGACTTTCATCCAGGACTCCATCTCTTTGGCTGTGTCAGTGCAGAAATAATACGTCCGCATGTTGGGGTGAGTGGCCTGGAAGTGAAGATAGAGAGAAGCAGTTGAGAGTGACACAGAGAGAGATAAATAGGAGGAAGAGGCACAGACACACAGCTTTGGTTGGTGACCTTCAGATAGCAGCAGGAGGTCTTTATATCATTCCTCTGGGGACTTTCAAGGTGCATATTGCTCTGTCAGTAGGAATGATGATGATATGTGTGTACTGTGTACTGATAAGGCTTTATGCAAACATTGTGTCCTTACTCTTTAGTCATAACTAAGTCATTTACATATAAACACGAGACAAGAAGACCAATACCAATCTCAGGTCCATGTCTAGCTGGGGTAAGGAAGTAGTTAGCCTAGCTTAGCATAAAGACTGGAAGAGGAGGAAGGCAGAGCAAACATTCTCCTTGACAATAGCTAGATGGTGTTGTGCTGTCCAGTCGAATCAGAAAGAAGTGTTCTTACTAAAAGTATTTGGCCACACTTGGAGGGATAGTGGTATGGGGCAGTTTTTCAGGGTTTCAGGATGTGGGGGGCAGAAGCTCTACCAGAGAGTGTGTTCACACAGATCTTAACACACGCTAGTAACAAGGATCTACACGATTTTTCAACACAAATATTTAGAGGCACATTCAGGGAACCCAAGGGACCTGTTTTTTTAACCCTCAAAAAGGGGTATAATATGGGCCCTTTAACTTTCCTAAAGCAACTATTCAACATTCACACCCACTGCGCACAGCGATGTGTCGGCTGTACAGAGGTAAGAATACAATCGGGGTTTGAACTTGTAGCTATTTTTTTCTTAATACAACTATTTCTAGCACTTTTCATGTGAACGACACAGTGCAGAACTGATGCCTTCCAGGAGAGACTGTCTAAAAAAGAACGCCTCGTCTCCTTAAAGAAACAGTGTTGTGTATCCATCTTTTCTAGAAGGACATACTTTTCACTTCAATCTTCAAAAAATGACTAATGTCTGTACTCATCATCTACTGCTGTCAACCACGTATGTTAACCATTATCATTGGGAACCCATGTGTGGAAGACATCATCTTTAAGTTATTCTTGTAGTTTACCTTGAAGGCGTATTTCTTGCTTATGTGGTCGTCCACAGACAGCATGGAGATGTGAAAGCTGGGCAGCAGGATACTTCCTAGGATGCTGTCTTCTTTCTCATCTGCAGCAAGGAAAAAAAATAAAGTGGTGAGTCTAATAAGGCAACATATTAAAGGTGGGCATTAACATCCAAAACCACATCAACCTACTCTAAACTGTCCACTTTTGGCTCAGGTTCAGTGAGCAGAGATCAGTGGGGATCCATCTGTTTCACATTAGGCTGTAGCTTAGAGCAGATTACCCAACAGAAAATGGGCTTGACCGATATGCAGACAGTGATCTAGGATAAGAATTCTTTGTCTGATGTTTTCATTATGTATATTTTAGTTCAAGCTGAGACCCTCACAGAACAAAGAATCAACCTTTTATAGAAAACAGTTGCAGAGTGTGGTTATACAGTTTGATCTAAGGATTCTGGACAGCAACATGGAAGAGAGAACTAACCCACCAAGACATGAGGCTACAGCACAGGATACATGTAAAGCTAAAACCTATTTGGACAGTTCGGACAGTTTTATGCTTTCATATCTGCCCCACGAGCGAACTATGATTCTGCTTTTTTCCCTGTGTGTGGTAAACAGTGTGGAAACGCAGACACATGTAGCTGAGAACACGCTCTCCCCAGACGGCAGCACACAGAAAACACTACTTCTGTTCTTCCTGGACTCTTCCATCACATTTTCAGCACATTTCAAACTGAGAAAAACAGCATATGTCAGACACAAACACAAGTGCATCCAGTTGACTCCTTTAGCTGGGTAAATATCCATTGATGCCACGTGAAAAAGCCTTGTAACAAGAATCTAAACTACTTCTTGTCAGGACGGTAATGACTGCACCATTCTGTCACCTGTCTGTGCTGCTTTCATGGATCTAGAAATCATAGGCAGCATCGATCAGGCAGAAATACGTCCACTGCAACAACTGCAGCAAAACCTACAGAGCCTCCAGCCATCGCCGCTGTTTGCTTTAACTCAGCCTGCACGGAGAGCCCTACAGCTCCTCCGGCCCCATCCCTGCTGCTGAATTATAGAGGTACAGAACACATACACACAGAAATGAGTGTGAAAAGATGCTGTAGGTACACACAGCAGTGTGAGGGGTGTTTTCTTTTAAGAATGAGTTTATAGAATGATTTTTATTTCAAGGTTGTTCACCAGGTTCACTGAGGGTTGAAGAGGAGGAAATCTGCAAACCTAATAAGTTCACTCACATAAGTTCCTGACCACAACCACTGTCTCTATAGATACTGTTACTGTGGATACTTCGTTTGATTCATCCATTCTCCAGTATTATGACTTAAGTCTTATTTGCTGTTAAATTCATCATGAAAGGCCTTTTTCTTTAAAAATCTGGTGCAGATCCATTACTTTTATTATTTTTGTATTGACTTGTTTGCACACAGGATAAACTAACACATTTATTATAAAATGATTTTTGTGATGCTATAAGTGTTAATAAAACAATTAAAATAACTGCAGGTAATACTGATGATTGATTAAATACTGCATGATGTGTAAACTCCTGTCATTTTATTGAGATATATTATTCAACCTAACACACACAAACAGACAAAAAACAATATTTGAACAGTTTTAAATCCAAAAAAGAAACAGAGAATTCTACTAATGTTATCAAATTAAGTTTATAAGTAGAATGAACTCTCTAAAATATGTCTCCATAGTCAGAACAACTGTTTCAAAGTCCTGACAATAAAAAGTAAAACTTTTTTAGTTGATTTAGAAAATATAAAACTTTGATATTTATGCGAAGTTAATTAAGAATATTCCAGCCTATTCTGTGTCTGTGTCCCAGTGACATTTATTACATTTTGTTATGCTACAGCCTTTTCCAAACTGGATTAAATTCATAATTTCCTCAAAATTCCACAAACAATATCCCATAATGACAACGTGAGAGACATTAGTTTCAAATCTTTGCTAATTTATTAAAAAATAATATATATATATGTAGGGGGGTATGTGTCTATATATAAGTGGTGTGAAGCTTTGATTATGGTTTATTGTGAGAGCAGACACTGGTGCCACATACACTGGAGGAGACACAGCATCTACAAAACGAAAGCAAAGTTCTTGTACAACATGTTCATGACTACATTTCATTTGGATTTGTTTTATCAATGACATGAAGCTTTGCTGGAGGAGAAGGACGTAGAGTCACAGTGGATATAAACAATGTTCAAGCAGCTGCACTCAAACATGAATCCTAAATAACAGGTTGTACTTAAATATGCACAGTGATGTTGAGTTATGTTCAGCTCATCTCAGTTCATGTTTTAAAATGTGGATGAATGCAACTGAAGGTGGTAACCTAGTCCAACCAAATATGTCTTATGAGCCAAAAAACAAAGCAAAAAACCCCAAAAAGTACTTCTATACCCAGTAAAACACATTCCTCTTCATCTCACAGAGGATGACTCCAACTCTGCTTATAAAGTAGTAACCTTAGTAACCTACACTATGTGTTAATATGACAGCAGTAACCGTCACTGTACCACTCTACTGTGGTATTAACAGAATTTTTAGACTATATGTAAACACACTGCATATATTTATTTATATGAGCTTCGCTTATCTTCCTTATTCAAACAAAAAGTGCAGCCACACCAAACTCTGCACAAACCCACCAGCCTGAGTGACAGAAGGTACTTGGAAAGCCGAGCACGTCATTGTCCTTCCCGAGGATGCCTTCCTCTCTGTCGTCTCTAGCTGCTAAGCCAATAAACATTCAATTCTCCCCTGGGTTTGTCATGAAAGTGGCTGCTGATTGTGCTTGGGGGACGGTTAATTTGTCAATTTATGGAGATGGAAAAATCTCTTTCAAGGGTTTAGGAGACACCAAGGAGGAACAGATGAGCTTTTGTTAACGTAAAGTTGTGAATTAGCAGCGTAGGCGTCACCGGGGGTGAAAGCAAGGACAGCAGCTCTTAAGTGACATGGGCACTTGATCTCATGAACCTGACCTCAGGACTGTCACACTCCAACTATGCAAACTACTTGTGAATGGAACTGTCAACTGAGAACTTGGAAGCACAGTAAAGAGAAAAAGAATAAAACACACAAGATTAACGAATCCCTGCTCTGCTTTACTGTATGATTTTAGCTTTAACTGAGCATGGGGTCATCTTCAAACCTCAGTGCTATGAGCTTTTCTTTTATGTAGCGAGTGTGTTTTCCTGAAATGTCTGTGGACAAAATGGACAAACATGAACAGCTGCTGCCACTGTGAACAGCATCTGATTTGACACTTAAATAGTTAAATCCGCTGGCATCCTAAATTTATATTTGTAAGTGTGTGTGTGTGTGTGTATGCTTGCGTACATACCGCGGTAGTAGAAGAGGCACATGTCTGACAGAACAAACCACCTCTTCTTCCACAGCTTCATGCCTGTGCTGTCCTACAGAGGTCAAAAGTCACACATTAACATCAGCCAGTCAATCAGAGTGTAGTAATCGCATAGGACAATACACCCACTCTCTCTCTCACACACATCATACACATCCAGCTCTCTCTCCCTCGTTTGATCTCCCCTCGCTTCCTTCCTCTTGACATCCTCGCTCCTCTCTCCCTCTGGCTGCTTCTACTAAGCAGCTTCTATCTCCTCCTCTGAGACAAATTGCTGTGTTTTATCTCTTCATAACGTGGTGACAAATTTGCCTCTGTGGCGCTCAGGGCGAAGGCCTGCGTTTTGTTTGCAATGGAACGTCTGCAATGGAACGTTTCTTTCCCTCATCCCCGGTGCTATAATGACTGCAGCGACATGAACATGTTTTTCCCGACCATTCGCTCATTCCACTTGGGTCTTTAACACTGTTTGCAGTGTGACATGTTCAGCCAAAGGTCCTCAGGCTAGGTGTGTTTCAGTAAATACTGATGACATTTCCCCTGTGACTGAGCACTTTGCTTTGACAGGTCCTTGGGGAAGAGGAGGGGGTTCTGCAGGTGCAAAGTGAATCAATTCTTGTCTTGGTGTGAATACTGTGAGAGACTGCAGGGGCCGATGGGGGCTAGGATGGAGGTTATTGACTGTGGCTTCAACTAGGATCTGAAAGCCAAGTTGTAAAGCACTCAGTAAGGTTGTCAGTGAGGATCTGAAAACCTGAACCATAACATATCTCTATGGGGCACAGAGAATGCTCAGAATGTGAGAAATGCACAGAACACTCCACAGAACTGGCTCTTAGACGGGAAAACTGGTTCCAATCTGGCACCAGCTCTTTGCTGGACTAGAACCAAGAACCGATTGTGGCAGAGGCTTGATTATCATGACCAATGAGATCAACTGAAGCTTGTTTAGCTGCAGTGTGCCTGATAATTGTTAGTGCTTATGGGCAAACAGCAAGCTAACAACTTGGGCTAAGGTTAACATTACCAGCTGACGTTTTTAACAACAAAAACTCGAACAAATCCCATCGTCTTGAAGTTAAACTGGTTTCCTGTCGTACCTGTTTGTAAAGCCAGTTGCTCTTCACCACTGGGGCATTCGGGTTCCTCTTGATGGAGTTGGACCTCTTGCCAAAGTTGTGAACTTTTTTGGAAGACCTAGAAGGCTGTCAAATAATAAATGAGAAACGTTCTTAAAATACACTGTATTTACCTCTGTACAATAAGAACATTTTTTAATAAATAAGGCAATAAATGAGTCAAAATCATTTCTAAACCTTTATGAAAAACCAAAAACAGCCCATATTGTGCTTAGGTTTTTGTCCTACATCTCCTACAGAGTGAACACAGCAGGGGGAACTATAAAAAGCAACAACAGAGGCAGATGTATTCAGCTCATTAAACAAAGCATATTCCACATCCTCCATACATCACGGATCACTTAGTGAAAAATGCAGCACTGCAGCACAGAATCTCTTTTATGTCTGCCAATAACAGGAAGATACAGAAGCCAGAATTAAATAAAGATATGCTAAATTAGATGAACCATTTAACATAAGTTATAATTGGATTGTTTAGAATAAAGTTTTTCAAATGTATTGACACCATCAGACTGGAACGTCCTCTGTGAACATGCGTGCAGGATCACTGTTTCTTTTGTTACTATGCAACTTGCCATTTAAACTGCCATGAAATTTGACACTTAATAATTATTGTGTGGGGAAGGTTGTCTTCAGAGATATATAAAGTACACAGACTCAATACTCAAGTAAAAGTACAACTATTTCCCTAGAAAAAACACATCTACAATAAGTACAAAAGTAAAAGTTGCTGCTTTTGACAACATGAATGTGGAAGTCTTATTTTGACATATTGTCAAAAGTGAAAATAGTGTAAAAACTTGTTATTACCTACAGACTGTGGAACAAAAACAGCAGTCGGTAAAAGTAAAGCTGCTTTTATGTCGTGACCTTTTGGTTGAATATTGGAATGGAATCCTGGCATCCTAGCTTCTAAATGGACATATGCTTTTTGCAAACACATACGCGAAGCAAACAGCTGCCTTATTGATGTCATATACCTCTTCACATACTCTGTTTATGTCTATAGGATTTAAAATATTAGTGGGCAGACTGGGACCTAAACATCTAGACCAGACATCTATCTAAACAGACTGCACCTTGCCAATTTAATTTTTGACAACGTGCACAACTCCAAACTCAAAGGCTAAAACTTTTGTTTTTTTGCAACGTCTCAGCACCATGTTGCGTGCAGCACGTATATCTTTAGCCTACTCCTAACCCGCAGGATATACTGTATGAGGTCATCATCATACACATGCAAAAATGTAGTTAAAAGCAAGTACATGCACAGCATTAAGATGAGTGTTAGGTTAAACCTAAACCTTCAGCCAAGTGCTGCTGAGTTGTCAAACACACCTAAAAAATGTTATTCATGCTGTGGTTACTACTAGCATACACTATAGGAAAACAAAAATTTTTCATGTAAGATGGTGATTTTAAATATTTCTTTATTATGCTGTTGACGATATAATTTGGCCAGCTCTCAGTCTCAGACATCACAGAGTGAGTGGAGTTCAGTTCAGGCCTCTGACTGAGCCTAACAATTAAGTTTCTGTTCAACTAAAATTGCAACTGCAAAATACCGAACATAATTATAAGCTCATTACATTTTCTTTAACAAAATGAGGATTTGGGGTTTCAAATATCACTGTAACATTAAGGTTTCCCTTCCTCATATTTAAGGGACCTATAGCAGCATGTGGACAAGGTTTGACCAAATAGTGACATTTAAATAAAAGAAAAATCATCTTTGTCCCAATCATCACACTGTTACTGTGTCAACTAGGTTGTTTTGTGGCAGAACATGCCTGCATGTTGCCACTATGTTGGCATTTTGAGAAAAAGAAAACACAGTATAATTATTTACATGCTTCATGGTTGTTTTGATAAAAGGCCTCTACTTGCACAGGCAGCCTGTGCATCACTCGGTTAAAACATTTTCTCTCCTGAGGCACAGAGCTGCACCCGTATAGCTCAGTTATAAATAATGACATCTCATAAATACATGAGGATATGCGGTGTTATACTTTCTTTTGGCCAGTGTAAGCAGAAGTAATGCATCACTTATTCATGAAAGTACTGAACTTCTGATTTGATCTTGCCATGCATATTTATTTCCTGTGTGTTTGCATGGTTTATTAAGCATTTATAAGTGGACACATTGTTCAGTCCAACAGCACAGTGACCCGTGCAGATGACATGCTTACTGCTAATAGTGCTGAGCTAGCCTGCTTTCTGCTCTCGCCTCTGCTGCATGAAATGACAGGTTATGACACAACACGGACACATTGCAGGGCAGTGACTGAGTGCTGTGACCAGTCAGCATAATAATAACTAATAATAACTGATACTTTATTGTTGTTTAGACAGCTGCATGTATAGGACAGCACTACTAGAGGGTCTCAGTGTCCCATCCCACGACACCTCAGCATGTAGCCGAGGACTGGGAATCGAACGCATTGATGGTTTAATGTTGGTGTGCACTATGCCCATAAATTATGAACAGAATACATTAACAGAGAATGTGAAATATAACAGGGAAAGCTTAACATAAGCAGCTGCTTTTCAAGAATCCAATTCAACTGCAGTTGACAATTTCAATAGAATAGTTTGACGTCTTACATGCTCTTTGGTGGAGTGCTCGATCATGCTGTAGGTTACACAAGTGGCCAATGCTGGTATGAGCATTTCTACTACTGCTACTGCATCTGCGTCACTGTGCAGTTATACCACCAAACGCTATTTAGCAGGTGCTTCTTCTTCAGTAATTTTGATGTACTGTAACAGCAACTGAAATGTAGCAGGCCATGCTGAAGCTGGGGCTAATAGATGCAGAAGCATTACACTCAAGTAATCACTGAAATTCCTGCACAGAAAAGACAGAGGATATCTGAAGACATGTTCAATAATATGACTACTCCAATGCTACTGAGTGTTCCATTAATAGTTCTTGTTGCTTGCTGTGACATACCTGGGGAAGTGTTTGTTGGACTATGATGTAGGGTCCACAGTATACATCAGCTTTTGGTGAGAAAATAAATTTCATTCTTGTGTCTGTCAATTATTTGTAAGGCTACAGCCAGATGCCAGTTAGCTTAGCTTGGCACTTAGCTACAAAAGCCACCTAAATGAACATCTAAGCGGTTAAACATCCTTCCTGCAAGGACTGCATGTAAGCTTCTCTACGGATGTGCCTTCCCTGTCCACAACAATCAATTTAGTAATCATGTTCAATGAGCAATGCTCACGCATTGTTGCTCTCCAACACTGTATGCTCTTATGTGTTTGTGCTTTTATGGTTTGTGTATGTGATGTCAAAACAAAAAGTGCACTGACTGTTTTTATGTCGCTTTTAGTCTTTTGTAGGGGATAGAAGAGGAACTGGTGAAGTCAGGGTTCCCTGCAAGCATTGAGCCAATTTTCAACCCTTGTGCGCATAATTATTCCAAAAAGAGAAGTATAAAAATGACATATCACCACTTTATAGGGGTTTATGCATCAGATAAAGGGCTAATTCTGCCAGGCCAGACTCTAGGAATTTATGGTTTTGAAGGCTCTTAAAAAAGAATGAGGTCATGTTCACATGTATCATTTTAAGTATTATATGTCTTGATTTAGAACAGCGATTGCTCTTGAGAGCTGTGTTTAATGTTTAGTTTGTTTGAATGGAGACTGACCCGTGTGGATGAGGTGGAGGTGGTTGTGGCTGTAGTGACTGTGGTGGTGGGGCTGCCAGGAAAGGTGCTGTAGTCAGAGCCACCTGTGTAGTTTGAAGCCTCACTCATGGTGCTCATGGGACGTTCCTTCTTGTCACTACTGCTGCCCTGGTCTGACGAAGCCTTAGGAGCCGGTCTGTCACAGGGTGAGAGACATAGAGACACAAAAGAAAAGGGAGTCAGTCAGACAGTTGATCTTTATATAAAGAATGCACAATAACATAGAGCACTGAAAGTAAGAGCTAGGAAGGTGTGACCATGACTTCAGAAGTAAAAAATGGACAGTAGGAAGGTGAAGTGGGTGGTCAGCCGTATAATTTTTCCAGCTGAGCATAGCAGTGGAAAGGAGATGATGAAATGCACTATGTGAGCACAGGCATCAGTCCAGACTGCCCTCACTTCATTGTACGCTTGGCTTTTCAGGCATAAAGAACTGCTGCCTGTCAGACATCAACACCAAACTCCTTTAACTGTAAATCCTACTCTGTTAAACTTCTGCAGTACTTTGAAAGCCTAGTGAACCTTAGCAAAATGATTCTGTCCTCTATGTTGGTTTTCCTCCATTACAAAATGCCACTTATACAATACAGACAAATTAACATATTTCACGATAAATAAGGGTTGTTTTCAAATACAGGAATGACTCATTTTGCTTGTTCATAATTCTGAAGGAACTGTTTCTGTCCAGGCAAGTGAAATGTGCTCTCTGAAGTTATTTGAGATTTGCATGGACAGAACCTCAAGGGCTAGTTGAGAAATGATGTCCAGTCAAGTGTCCAGTTCAGGATACTCTATCTCTACTTTAGGTAGATGACACAGTATTGCTGGGAAACTGCCTATAGATGCCAGTTAAAATTCTTGGAAGAAAGCTAAAAAGTTTTCATTCCCCTAAAGGAAATCCCCCAAAACATTGAATGTCACTGAAATACAAAGGTGATGGGTACACCCTTGGTTAAATTACATTGCTCAAAAAAATTAACAACACTTAAACAACACATCCTAGATCTAGATGAATGAAATCTTCCAGTTGGATTCAGAATCATACTCAAAAGTGGAAAAGTCAGATCAGAGTCACTCCCTACAACGTCTGGGCATGCTCCTGATGAGAAGACGGATGTTCTCCTGAGGGATCTCCTCCCAGACCTGGTTCAGGGCCTTAGTCAACTCCTGGGCAGTCTTTGGTGCGACGTGGCGTCGGTAGATGGAATGACACATGATGTTCTAGAGGTGCTCAATTGGATTCAGGTCTGGAGAACAGGCAGGCCAGTCCATAGCATCAATGCCTTCATCATGCAGGAACTACTGACACACTCCAGCCACATGAGGCCTAGTATTGTCATGCAGAAGAAAACCCAGGGCCCACTGCACCAGCATATGGTCTTACAGTGGGAATGAGTCTGTTTCTGACAGTTTGAGCAGAAACACGCACATTAGTGTCCTGCTGGAGGTCATTTTGTAGGGCTTTGGCAGTGCTCCTCCTGTTCCTCCATGCACATAGGAGCAGATAGCAGTCCTGCTGCTGGGTTGTTGTCCTCCTGCAGCCCCCTCCTGTCTCCTGGTATCTCCGCCATGCTCTTGACACTGTGCTGGGACACACAGCAAACCTTCTTGCCACAGTGCAGATTGATATGCCATCCTGGATGAGCTGCACTACCTGAGCAGCTTCTGTGGGTTGTAGACACCACCTCATGCTACCTCTAGTGGTGAGGGCACTGGCAAAATGCAAAGTGACCAAAAATCAGCCAGAAAGGATGAGGACAGGGAAATGGTCTGTGGTCACCACCTGTAGAATCACTCATTTATAGGGGTTGTCTTGCCTCTAATTTCCACCTGTTGTCTGTTCTATTTCTGTTCTATTGCTGTTCTACAGCAGGTGAGATTGATTCACAATCAGTGTTGCTTACTAACTGGACAGGTTGATATCCCAGAACTGTGCAGAACGTGGACTTACATTGGAATGGTTATGTGTTCCCTTTATTTTTTTTGAGCAGTGTAGTTCATTCTGTTATAAATAACTGATAAGGGCAGATGGGTGTATGTCTGGGTGATTTTGCTACCAAGATGATAGAGGCAAAATGTGTCTCGATTGCAATCTATTGGTCCAGCCATCCAATCAGTCACCCCACCCACTCCACATCTCATCAAGCAGACTCAATCTTCACTCTTTTAATGACACAATGTCTCTGTTAGGGCCATTAAGGAGAGCGAAGATGAGAGCGAGGTAGAGTGGCTTGAATAAGTGCGAGCGGAGTGGGGAAGCGACAGAGACGAAAGCCGGAGAAACAGAGATAAAGAAAGTGAGAATGCGAGACAGAGGGAAGAGAGTTAGTCACATGAATCACTGCTATTATTCTCTGGGTGTCACCTCTGATATATACCTCTATGTCAACTTGGCCTGACAAATTGAATCAGCTTGAAATTTTGTTGTGCCTATTCGAATATAAGGACAATAGTTGATGTGTGGAAAAAGAAGGTTCAAGGTCCCCAAGTCTGATTAAAACTACCACACAGTGACAGCTTTATCGCTGTTCACAAGGTCAGCAGGATATAGGCAACACGTGTCGATGAAATTCATTGTTTTCACAAATGAGGACAATTGCAGAGGTCTGATTCTAAACCATTTTCAGAGTAAAATGCCGTCATACAGCTTGTGTTACCTGCAGTTGGAAACCAGATTTGTATTCAGTGGGCGGCATATTGTTATTATAGTTGAGGGGACACACGATGCACAAAGTTTTTAATTACTTTTGCTAAGAGTGTAGTGCAGGGTTTATAAATGGGAGGGCCTGACACTCTTGCTAGTCCCTAAGATCATGCTGAACAGTCTCTGGGCTGGTGATCCATTTTATAGAGACATTACTTCACACCTTTAATTAGTTATGTCTGAAGTCAGCAGGCATGGTCAAGTATAATACACATTTATAAGTGTGTTAAAATTCTACTATAGAGTGCACATGTATAACTTATCAATATCCTTGATTTGGCAACTATTGTATGGGTGGAATGTGTGGATTTGCCTTTTAACTCTCTATTACCCTGTTTACCCTGGATTTTAAAATACAATGGAAAGCTCTACATACAAGTGTAGACGAGCACCAAGACATATTATGATCTGGTCACTCAAACCACTCACCTAAGTTGTTTGTGATGCATTTGATTTCTTTTGTAATAAATGTGCAGTGGATTTTGTGGATTCACCAATTTGTCCATCCATACTATTTTTGTGAATGCAATATCTCAGGACCACTTGAGTGACCAAGTGTCCTATTGGACACAAGGATGAACTGATTAGATTCTGAAGGTCAAGGTAACTCTGACCTCATGCCTGCCACATTCCTATCAATGCAATATCTCAGAAACACGGATGAATTCCATTGCATTTGGCACAAATGTTCACTGGGACTTATAAATAAACCAATTAAAATGTGAGTTCTACCAACCGGGGCAAATAAATCTAGGTGCTAGTTGGATTTTGGATTTCAATTCACTAAATGTTTGAAAATGATTATAAAGTTAAACTGCCCAACACATAAAACCTTTTATGTTATGTGAACTCTAGAGCCTACATACCTAACACATCTTTTTGGAAATGTTGGCTTGCAGCCTCTGTCTCAGTAGCTTTTTGCATCTTGTCTAATTCTCAGTGGACTGTAGATGACTTTAATTCATAAACCACAGTGCATGACTGAGACTGATTTTACTGATCTAGTTTTATCAAAACATAACATATATGTTAGTTTGTTTTATCATTTTAAATGACAGCTTGATATAAAGAAGACACCTGTATTCGGAATCAGTGGCATGTTTTCAACTGATCAAAGAGCACTTGAAAACGCATTTAAGGGAAAGTTAGCTTGTCACATTTAATACTGAGCTCTTAATAACGGGTAAATTACTAATATTAGTCAAGGGAGCTGCAGTGGTGAATTGAAGTTATGGTTAATTATGCCTTTTAGTAGAGTTTAGAGACTGTGGCACCATTATGAATTCTTCACAGGACATAGGAAGCTACACCAGGTCTGTTGTTCTAATTACAGCTCTGATTCCCTTCTGATTTGGAACTTCGCAGAGAATTTCAAAAGTTGACATCAAACCGAATGCCAAAAAGCACCAACTTATACTTCTCCTGTTCATATCTACACATAGATACTTTATGGGACATGTCTCTGGGCTGTTTGTGGAAATTCAAAGGAATCATGGGGATACCCAGAAGTTCAAAGTCGAAGGCACTAGGGCTTTCTGTCGATTTCATCAATATTTTTCACCTCTAAACTTAAAAGGCGTCTACTTTCACATTTAAGCGAGTATCTGTGTAAGGTCACTCACAGATTGGCAGCTGTTAACCCTTAAGGTGTCAATGGTTCAAACACAGTCATGGTGAGTTTGGAGAAAGTAAAATATTATACAATACTTAATCCATCCATCTATAGAGATGAACAGAAATATATTTATTTGATATTTATTTGTGCTGTTTTGAAGAGAACCGCTTCAGTTTTTGCTTCTAACACTTAACTGCATTTAAGTCCCCACTGTTTGTGTAAACCTCCACAAAGCAGAGGTAAAGCTATTGTAACTCCACTGAACCAGCCCTGGAACTGGCCTCATGAAAAATGATAACAGCGAAAGTGGTGGCAGAATCTTGTTTAGTTTCGGAGGAGCCTGACAAATGATGTTTTACATCATATGGTAAATGCTTATGTGTGTGTCATTCTATAGCATTTGTTCTCTCCCTATTCTACCCACTGCTGATTATCTAAATCAGGTGTGTTCTGCCAATTAGAAGCTGTAAGTGCAGGGATAGCTGGAAAACAAGTAGGACAGGGTTGAGAACCACTGTTCTAGAAGACATGAACCAGCCACTTAGTTTTGTTGGAATGAGAAAAAAGCATGTGTACAATGTACAATAACATAATCAAAGTACTATGTGTAACGTGACGCATATTCAGCATTCTTAATGCATTTTGTGAAGAACAGAAAAGAAAACATTCTGAAAAGCAAACGTGAATGCTATATTATGCAGCATCACAAACTCAGTTAGATCAAGCTGTCAGACTCCAAACATTATGTGCTCAACCACGCTGGTATTTACTGCAGGGTATTATAGGTGTTTCTGGTATCTGCCCACACTGCTGTGTCTTTAAGCCTCTAAGACACCCACAATGTGGGTGCAGAAGCACCATTCTGTTCACAGCAGCATGGCAACATCACTGACTTAACCGGATGAACTCAAGGATTCAGACATAGAATATACTCATTATGAAATATTTTTCAGCTGAGCTGGCGACATTACTTATCAAAGTCTCAGTGTGTGTGTGTGTGTGAGTGTGAATGCATTGAGCCTGTAGAAAAACAGAGAGCTATTGTTGCCTGAGGCAGATATTCTGAAATTGCACCCATTTCACAGCTCTGCCTGTGACACTGAATTGCCGGCCAATTGACTGTGAGTGAGAGAGGAGGACTTCACACGCCTTTAGTAACAAGAGCCCTAGATCTAAGGAAGGATGCTCACACACACACACACACACACACACACACACACACACAAATCTCCCACTGATTGCCTGGCCAATCAGTTTTTTCTTCTCTCTGCCTTTCCAGTCCTTCCCACTGTCTGATGTGGTCTGGCTTTTCATCTTTCAGTCTCACGATTGTCTTAGTTTTATTAACCTTTCCTCCATAAACCTTTCTTTTAAGCTGCTCTGTTTATTCTCACTTCAGTGACTTGCTGATGAAACCTGATGAGTGCTACTGGTGCAGGCTGTTCCTCGGTCATCTAAGCAGGACCACAGACAGTTCTGGAGTGACATAAAATGAAAACCTCTCCCTGATCCATTTGCTGGTTGTTTGACTTCCTGTTGTTTGACTTCCTTCCACCAGTGCTTATTTCCTCTGATTGTGACTGATGACACTGATGACTCAACTGTATTTCAAACTTCTTATTTGTGGTTTCAGTCAAAGGGAATATCTCACTGAGACAATGTCAAACAGGTAACTGGCACTGCTACTATGACATTAATCATGACTTTGGAAGCAGACAATGTTAATGACAAAACACTGTGTTGTATCATCTTTCTGTTGTTCGGGAAAAGAGTTTTCTACAAGCGCACATGCAATGCCAGCCTTAGTGCAAATGCAGTTTTTATGTAATTCTCCAAGCAAGCAGCACGTTAGTTTGCATCTGTTTGAGAGAAGAGTCCTCTGATGGCTCCTTCCAATCATGATACAAAATACTTGTATTTATGATTAGTAAAAATATTTTAAAAACAAGTGCAGAGCACAGTCCTAAAAGAGCTCAACATGAACAGATCCATTACCTATAATTATCTCTAAATCAATCTTGGACCTGACTCAACTTATTAATTTAATAGCTTTCTAATATATTTTTTTCATTTATCTTTCCTGTTTTAATATTTAATCCATAAATAACACTAATATTCTGCAATTGCACTCATCTGTTTTGTGAATACATAAATGAGTGGAATTAATTTACAGGCTCTGACTGATTGCACAGTACATAGTGTAGTATACCCAGTCCACAGATTTCAGTGGCCACTGGACCAATATGCATCAGCTATTTGTTAATTCTGCCTTTGACAGCATATTTGTGGAGAAATTGTGTCAATAATTGTCTCTTTTGCCAATTTTGTAGAGATTAATTCTCTATTATGACTTCAGCCCACTTCTAAAGGAGCCGAGAGGAACTGCTGTGATTAACCATTACTGAATTCCCGCCTTCAGCATTGTGCCTGGCTGTCAAAGCCAGTGGATATAAAAAGTGCAAACATATCATTGGATAAGATCGATAATCTTGAGCATGGTTTCATGAAAATCGTGCCCCAAATACAGATACTCTGAGCTGCAGAGTGGTGAACACAACATGACATAGAATTAGCTGAAATGACTATAGACTAAATTTATCATGAAACATGAAACAAGACACAAACTGCAGGGAACAGAAGAAGTGCTTGCATTTGCAGTTTACAGTGTCCAGCACTAAAAAGAATCAAATATACAGCAATAAAATATATTCTAATATTATTAATGAAAGCCAAAAAGGCCTGCTTCTCTCTCTATGACACTGCAGGCTGGAGTGGATTAGATGAACGCACACAGGAGGAGCAGACAGATCTCCAGTGCCAAGTCACATTGAATCATTTTAACGAGTCACTATGAGACAGTTCAAAGTTTCAGCTGAGAGAGAACACCACGCCTAACCCCATTCATTTAACTAGTGAAACGTGTGTAGTAGCAGTGGCAGTCTGACACCTGATTTCATTTCATAGTTTCTAAAGGTAATAAAAGCCACAGCTCCAGGAAAAGAGGATTTAATGTGCTTCTGATAACTGGAAAAAAAATACTGCTTCCTATTAAATTACAAACACGTTTATCACTCAGAGAGGAAATTTTAGTTTAACCTTCCCCGCTGAACGCTAGAGACACAAGCCATGACATACACATTAATCATCCAGAATATCATTTGCACATTAGTGTGGCATAGCAGCTCATCAGGCAATCTGAAATAAAGTTAGCGTTAGCAAGAGGCAGAAAAAGAATTGTAAACAGAGCAATAGAGATGAGTGGAGATGACGACAAAGCTGCAGTAGGCGTCCTGACATTTTGGATGTTCTTCATCACGTTCTAATAAAGCAGCAGAAACATTTGTTGTTTACTCACATCAGAATTTCACTGATAGCTTAGGAGGACCTTACACTATACTGTACTGAAATTAAAAGGGCAGCTTGACTTGTTTGCCATCTTTCTCATGTTGAGCAGCAACTGAATACAATGCATTATAGTATATGGTGGTTCAAGTTAGACAATGCTAAGTCCTATATGGATGCCTTCACCTGATAAGCTTCAGAAAGCTGCTCTGAATAGCTGAGATGTTACCCCAACAAGCATTTGCCAAAGCAATCCCTAATTCTTCATCCTTGTTGTTTCTCTTCCAAAACAATTTTTGAGTTTGACGTCCTAGTTTTTAATCTGCAAAGTTAGAAGTGACTAATGGACTTTGGTCCTAGAACTGTTTGTTGCAGTAGGAGTTTTTCATCTGAAACGGGCCACTGTAGTGTAAGACATTTAAAAATTCTTTAGAAAGCCATACAAAGGTGACAGTTGTGCTTGAATGACTTGTATTCAGAAAACAAACTATGTTTAATCTTAGAAGAGAGAGACTGTCTAGAATGAGGACTTAGGGGCCAAAGAGCAGCTCGGTTTTTCCATGGGAAGTATCTTTTCTTTTGCATCTTATAAGCAGTGGATATAAGAGGCTTAATATGAGATGTGTATGCAGGAGCGGTTTCTAGTAGAAAGTTATTGTTTGGAAAGATCAAATCCGTCCATTAGTCCCACTTGGATTGCCAGAAAATAGGTGGGCAAACATGTTCCTTGTCCTATCTAAAGATATGTCTATGTTCTGCATGCAACAACATCTGGGTTTTAGTCACTGCCACAGCAAACTAGTAGCATCGAGGCTAATAAAGAAGCTGAAGACGAAGCAGCTTTTCCAGTGAAGTAAGTGATCATTACCTGATGAGAGTCTCTACGGGTTTGTCAGGGTGAACAAGCTGTCCACAATTCACGCTAGAAACAGAACAAAGGAGGGAGAAGAATAATGACAAAATAATGAGAACTCAAATAGTTATGTAACAGTTCAATTCAGTGCAATGACAGAAATGATAACAAATCAGAAAATTAAAAAATAAAAATAGCAACAATAAGTAAAACAATAAGTGAATAAAGTCACACGGTCGGTGAGAACGGTCAGCTGAAGCATCTTCAGTTGAAACTTTATCATCACCACGTGAAACCAAGAAGCTTTGTGGTCAAACAAAAATTTAAAGACTCTTTGTTCTTCTAGAGAGCAACCTACCAGTGCCTCCCTCCAGGCAATCTGATTATTAATTTAAAGCCCTATTTTTACATCACTTTGCCCAGACAGAGCTTTGATCAGCCCACTGTCATTCAGAGCCTCCCCTTAGCCCAACATTAGCTGTGTTTTTCTCTCAGGTTTTCAGGTCAGTCTTGCACATCTGACCATTATCATGCTCTGCTGTTTTTCCAACTTCTTATCTTTCAGTTGTTTGTTCATTCAGACTAAACACGAGTGGAATGTGAATAAATAAGTAAGAAGGAAAGGGGGAGGAAGCAGGAACAGAAAGGGTCAGATGTGAGGCAAAGCTGTTAGAATGGGGTGGGTGTTCGCATATTAACAAAACATCAGGGTTGGGAACAGAACAAGATATTAGTATGTTGAATAGATCTCAAAAGAAAAATGGAAACCAGAAAGTCATTAATAAAAGCAAGAGCTGCAGAGGCGTTTGGAACATCCTAATGAAATAAGAGGAGAGAAGCTTCGCCCAGGGGAAAACAGCAACTTTCTGGATGTGGGTTTTAGAAAATCTCTTAATTTAAACTTCTCCTCAGTGAGTGAAGTTTCAATAGGTGAAGAGCTGCAGAGTACTGGGTTCCATCTTGTAGCCTCAGGCAACACAGGAGGAGAAATGTAATTTGTGATAGTGAAATGAGGGAAAAAAGACAATGGTGCAGTGATGCTTCGAACTCAACGCTACAACCAACATGCTAACATAATGACAGCTGTCCTCCCGTGAAATGCAACTGCGGCAAAAATGATCAACATGTATGTTGTACCGCCTGACCATGTCTAGCGGCTGCAGTGAGCATTTCACCACCAACAATTTAAACCTTCAAAGTTCACCAATGTTCACTAATCATGTTTATATTGTACCTAAACCTAACTGAGACGTGTTTGTGGCTAATCCTATTTAAATCACTTTGTTTGCAAATTGTAATCCAGTCACATGACACATGCTTAGCTTAAGGTAAAGGCAGACTTTTACTAAGCCATATTTATGTAGTGCCTATACCTAAACCATGTGTCTTTGTGCTATATCCCAACCAAATCGCTTTGTTTGCACAATTGTGGTCTGGTGTTTTTGACCATTTATGGTGAAAAAGCATCTCAAGGCAGCTCTCTCCATAAGACAAGTATTAGTTTGTTGGACTGACATGCGTTGAACCTGACTAAAAGTCTAAATCTGTGCAGCAGAGGTTAAGTTATATGAAGATAAAAGGAATTTTAGGCGACTAAGCTCCAAAAATGCTAAGCTAGTGTTACACTTTCCAAACTTACTGTATAGCCTTAGTAGCATTTCACAACCACAGCATGCCTTCTGTAGTAATTTGTAGTCTTAACTTTGGGGGGACCTGGAGAAGCACTTACAAATACAGTGCGAAAAAATCCACTAATAACGAAAGTATATAGTGACACATCAAATTAAACAGCAGAACCTGGGGTACAATACTATATTTACATGACCCAAACACAACTCAACTGATATTTAGACATCTTAACATATCTCACAAGTGTTCCCGTTACTGACACCAAAATTATTCAAATAGACCTTATCGTTGCAGAGATATACTCATTTAATTTCGTTGCATATAAGGAAGAGAAAAGTCTAGAGGGGTACTGGATGTCCAACCTGTGCCAGAAACAAGTGCATTGAATGAAAGGAAATATAACAAATCATATGTTGGGACTGTGTTTAAAACTCATCGTGAGCAGCCAGTAGTATTTAAAACACTGTCAGAGTGAAGTTAGATCTTGTCTGGTGACTTCCAGGAAATTGTGACGTTTTCCTTATTGATGGAGCTTGAAAGGATTAGTGAACACCATGGACTTCAGTGTGCATGGATGTGTTCTAGACGCAGGTCCACTCACTCCAGTAACATGAGATTAATATTTATTGCTGGTACTTGAGGTCAAATGTGTTCTGTACTCGATACACTCCCTTAATGTGTATTCAGACATCAAGCAGCTTGGTTTATTGGGTTTTCTGATTTCATGTGATTGCATCAAGGTTCTGATAACATCTGTGTGCAGGCATTTCATCTATTTGTGCTGTTTTAGGATCTATGTCTCTACAACTACATAAATCAGCGATGCAAAGTCAAGGAGTGTTGCACTTCGCTGCTTTAAGCTTTTTAATGATTTAGGTAAACATCAATCTTCCACATAGAAACGGTGCACAACACAGCAACTCCTAACACCTGATTCAGATGTTATCAAAGTATTCTATCATGTCATCAGCACACCCATATGGCTTAGTTGGTTGCACCTTCAAGAGTGCTGGTTATTATGTGCTGATGTGCTTGATCTTCATTGTCATGGTTCAACTACTAAATGCACAGTTTAGGTTTGGGTTAAAGTAAAATTACAACATTGACTAAAGTTAAAACACTGACTGTCGCTTTGAAACAGGAAATTAACTTGTGACCCTTGTTTCACACAAGCCCCCAGGATCAGTGCTGGGCTAGTGGCAAAACCATGTGGATCAGTTGCAGAGAATCACTGGAAAAGGAGTGGCTATGAAATAGTGACTACATTTTGGTGACTACAGTGCCACAAACCCTATGAATTTAACTTTTTAGTCCAGATTCTTTTTTTCTTTATTCCCATTCATGTGTGGAGGGTGCTGAGGGGAGTGGAGGAGGTGCAGTGCAAGTTTTATAGGTCAGGTCCACCCCTGTGTGTTTTAAGTCTGGAATCCAGAAAAACACAATATGACACTGAGCAACATTCATAGGTATGAATGGATGCCATGTTTTGATCCAGTATCTATAGTTTCAGATTTGTGTGTCTTGCGCCCTGTGCAGACTTTGCCTTTTAAGATACATCATCATCATGATGCTAGATTTGGCCTAATCACCACAAGAATCAATGTGAATAACCCTACTGGCCTACTGGTAGGTACTAAATGCCATACTGAGCCATGACTACACAACTGATTACCACAGATAACTGTGCATTGAACAGCCCCCAGTCCATGTACCTGAATACAGTAACAAACATAAAATAGTTGACACTGCAATAACTTTCCTCTTTGTATCTATTACAAACCATCATACAGTGTTTCAGCTTTAATGTGTCACTCAACACTCACCCACCAACTCAGCTCTGCTGGCGGCTATCCTCAGTCTTATGGGACTTTCAAATAGTTATCTGTGTCTGCCACCTGGTAAAGCTCTATGTTTCGTATGTGCAACTTTTTGTTTAGCAATGTGACATGAGTCATTAAGATAGTACTGCCCTTTGTTATTGTCAAGAACAGAATTAGATGTTAGCAGCTGTCTTTTGCAGTCTACTCATGGACGTACAGTCAGCCATCAATGGATGACTGTAAAAATAGGAATATTTTCAAACAGGTCTAACGTCTCACTTCTGTTTTGTAAGTAGATTATAGACGTTTTCACAGTATAGTTTCACAATGTCTGCTCCAGAGGAATATGTCAGCAGCATGCAGCTCAGTTGGTAGAGCAGTCTGTCAACGCCCGGGTTAGTGGTTTAATTCCCTCGCTAAATGCTGAAACCCTGTAGTAGCACTGTTCCATACATGCAGTTGTCCAAACAACAATTTCCTCAAGTGGATCAGTAAAGTGTGTTATTATCATAAGAAAATCACCATGAGATATGGATTACATACACATGATTTCAAGATGATGATTATTATGTTGACACCTAAAATGGAAAATTATAAATTATAAAAACTCTGATTTTGTTTATTTTTTTAAATGATGGTTAAATCAGCTTGCAGCCACAAATATTGGCTGCCAGGTCTACAACATCATTCATCATTTCTGCTGTTTCTTAACCTGAACTTCAAGGCGAAGATGCTCCCCCATCATCTTCATGCAAGTCCGGACAAAACAATGTGAAAACCTCATTAGCAGAATCAGTGCAGTTACACCTTCTGTTCCCTGTGACTTTCTCACCTCTGCTCTGCTCAACAAGTTTAAAAATACAAACCATGCACATCTCATTTACATAACTAACACACACATACACACACACTCAGACACGTCAGCACTCTTTAACAGGAGAGAGGAGATAATTGGGATGGGAGATGAATGGAGTGAGGGTGTGAAAGTGATGGAGAGTTAGTGAAAGAGAGAGGGTGTAGCTCCATTGAACTCGTTAGCAGTAAAACAGTGTGTGTGTGTGTGTGTGTGTGTGTGTGTGTGTGTGTGTGGTCGCGGGTTGGTATCTTGGCTGCACAGTTCAGAGACGAGAACAGATTGAAATACCATCCTGACGACTCTTTTGGAAGTGGAGCGTGTAATTGCTGCAGTTTGTTTGTCTCCCTCAGAAGACGGGGCCCTAAATTTCATTTCAGTCCCGTCATCCTGACTTTTTTTTTTGTTGTTGTTTTGTAGTTTGTCTCCTGGGGACCAGAAAGTGGTTTCTTCATTAGAACTGTGTGTGGCGTCCACAGGATGGATCCTATTTGGGAACTGATGGGTAGGGAGCATGCAGCAGTCAGTCATTCCGACAGCACGGACCAAAGGAGGGAAAACATTCACAGAGGTTTTCTGTTTGGGTTTATATGTGTGCAGCACAGCTGCCATAAACAAACCATACAGAAAGGCAGAGATACAAACAGACGAGGCAAAGAGAGGCAGAGACAGATGCATTTAAGAGACAGACAGCAGATGTTAAAAAATAAAGGCTAACGATAGAGGGTTAGACAAAGACATGTCTAATAAGTCTAGTAAGTGGTGGCATTCATTCACTGACTGACCCACACACAATCACATCAGTCAGTTACAACTCTCGGGTGATGTCTATGAACTCGTCACTCACTTACTTTATTACACAGATAGGGTAAGATGGCCATGGGAATTCAGAAATAAATACCTTAATTGGTTCATTTAAATGAGATTTGACCTTTTTTGCTAAGCTGTAATCTGCACATTTAGAAAAATATGACCCTTGTGCACTTTAAAATATGTCTTTAGCAATCGTGCCTCTACTGGACAGCTCCACTAGTGTAAACGACCATCGGCATGGCTGGTGATCTGATCAGTTGTTGAAGTGCTCTGGGATGCATTTGACCACATACATGCATGTATCTTTTATAAACACTAAGGCTTTTTTATGTGTCACTGACAATGACGAACACTGGACCATGTTTCCCTCACAATTCCCTGTCCAATGGCAGGCTAGGTGCACTCAGCCCTGAGCATGTTTAAGGTGTGGGGAAACACCTGCTGATGTTAACCCATCAGTCCACCCTGACCTCCTCTAGTTAACATTTAAATAAATCACAATGCAGGTGTGGTCTTAACTATTCTTGAAAAAAATCCTGAATGAATGCCAAATGTAGCCAGTTCTGAGATGAGACCACAACCTTCAAAAGTGGTCTGAGACTGGTCGAGACCGGTGCTACAATTACAATTAAGTTTACTGTGGGCTTACAACCAAACTCCTCTGCCTTTTATGAACCCACCACCTCCAGGAGGCTCAGAAACCACCAGAAAGCACAGGCACAGAAGCCGGATTGAAAAAGGATTCTGCCGTGATGATTTGATGTTGTGAAAACCAGATAAAGGATTTGGATCAGTGCACACAGTGCGCTCTGTGAAAATCACACTGGTTTTGTTCATCATAGTGCCCATGCTGTGCTAAAGCTTTACAGCTGCATGGACACACAGCACTGGCTGTTACATGTAAAAGACTAATCATCAAACAATCAGGACTTTAATGTGGCTACGATGATGACGCCGTACCATCACCGCTCACACGTTCACACGCTTCAGAAGAACTGGGGATTCAACCCACTTCTCTAGCAGTGGACACTCTTATAACAAGTGTAGGTCTTTCATTTTCTAAGGTATTCAAGAACTGTGCAGAGTGTAGGCATTTTGAAATTAATCAACCTCCTTCAAAAAGATGCAAACAAAGCAAAAACTGACGTATGACCTAACCATGGCTCAAAAATCACCATCTAAACCCAACCATGGATTTGGAGAATTTGAAGAACCATGGATTTATTGCTAATTCCTATTCAGCTAGTATTAGTGTCTACACGTAAAGTTTTAAATGCACTTGCACTTGTTAGCAATGCAACACTTATAGAAGGCATACCAACATTGTTTTTGTGTCGAGTCGAGAATGATTTTCAAGACAAGCGTGCAGTTATAAGATTTTCTTGTGTTCCAACAGCAGGGCTCAGACTGTGATGTGAGGTCACCTCCTGAGTCCTAACTTCTCCTGGGACAGGATCTTGACCACTGTCCCATTCAGAGCTCACGCTGTCTGAGCTTACCCAACTTAACAGTGAGAAAGCAATGACACTATCAGTTCAAACTGAAAAATACTACATCAGCAACAACACAACTCTTGACTGGGGAGTTATTGTTCACTACACTATGCAAACATTCCTGTCACCCTGCCCAACTTGCAACCCTGTCGCATACAACCATAACTAAACCTAATTCTGGATAAATCAATGAATTTGACAGGGTGTTCCCAAAGTATGCATTTGTGTGTTAAATAAAGAGAACATTTACTTTAGGACTGGACTCCCCAGTCCTAACTGATTGAAGTCTGCCTCTGTCCTCACAGATCAACAGTCAAACACATTTAAAAAAATGAATGTTAAATTTTCCTTTGACCTTTTAAGTGGTGTGTGAGGGTGTCGTAGTGCAGAGAGACTTACTGTTCATTTACGACAAAGATGCAGTTGTCTTGGGAGGGGACGCCTGACACCGGGTGCTTACAGGTCACCTTTCGCTCATTGTGACTGAAAGGACAAAGAAAGGAAATCGAGAGCGTTAAATCAGTGAAACAACCACACAACAGTTCAAACACGACAAAGAGCTAAAGAGAAGGACACACATTTTATGCCACAATGAAATACAAGAGCGCTGAAAAGTTCCACATCTGCATCATAAGCTTCCAAACACCTGAAAGAGAAAATGAACAACGTCACTCGTTCACACACCTGTTGCAGCGGCTGATGCTGAACTTCAGCATCATGTCCAGTTGGTCCGCAATAAAGACAAACAAACTTTCAAATACTTTTTCCCAAAAACTGCTTCCAGATCAGTGCACAGCAAATAGTGTGTGTGAGAGTGGCAACAGCAGTCAGTGAACTGACCCTCCCTCCCTCACTCTCTCTCTCTTTCTCTGCCCCACTGCCACTTCCTGTCTCCATTCATCCTCTTTTTCCTTTCTTCCTTCATCATCATGTCTCTCAGCTGCCTCCATCTCTCACTTTCAGCTCTTTCCCTGGCTTTTCTCTGCTTCTCAGTTCATCATCTCAAGACAGGAAACTGGATAAACTGGGTAAAATTAAATTGTATTAAATCTGATCAATTAACAAACCTACACATGTAAAACCTGTTTGTTTATTTAATAACTAATACTCCCTATTCTGTACATGCAGAAGTGATATAATGATGAGAATTATTTAAGGATTTTAATATAGAATCTCATTTACAGACATTTCTAATAAAATATTTTACATAACTGTGTTATTCTGTTTATATAATATTTATTAATATTGTATATGTGCAATATTAATAATGTAATTCTCTTCTCCAGCATCTTGCAGTTGTTATTAAACTTTGCATGGTTATGTTTAGCTCTTGCTGACTTATTAGTTTTTAGTTTTGTCCTCACTTATTCCCAACATATGTGCTAGAAGTGAATGAATTCATTTACCACATATTACTATAACCAATGGGAACACCAGGAAGTCCTCAAAGCTCTATTTAGATCCACTAAAACCAGCTGTATAGGTAACACTATGTGCCATCATAAAGCTCAGTGTGCACTAAAGGCCTATAGACACAGGAGACTGAGGAAGAAGACAAAAGTAAAGAAACTTCAGAAGGAACAGGCAGGTTGACTGGTGACTCTAAGCTCATCATGGAGTCAAACTGTGAATTTTTGTCTCTGTCTGGCAACTTGTCCAGTATGTTCCCTGACTCTCACAAATGACCGCTGGGATAGCCTCCACCTCTCCAGTGACCCTTATGAGGACAAATGGTTAGAATAAAATGTTAATTCAGCCTTGACACTACAGGTAGAATTTACCGGTGCAGCTTCACATGATGGTTTTATAACTTGATACAATTTGGCTCAAAAAGGAATGAGTTCATCACATTAGCTGCAGAACCCTGGTCTTTTTCTCAGGAGTGAACACTTAGATAGAGTGAGAAAATCTTAACAGGTGCTCAACTGTACTAAATCACCAAGAATGTTTAATAAAAAAATAAAGCTAACGAGACTGAGGTTTACACAGCAGATAATTCAAGTAAAAGTGACATACTGGGTATTTGTACAAAAACTACCTTGTAAATCATCAGTAAAAAAAAGGCATCTTTGCATCTGACATCAAATCATAAAGTGGCCCTTATACTGTTATATTTCACAGTGTGCTGTTTGTACTGGTGACCTCCTAAGCTATTTAATAGCTTGATAACAACAGATCTCAAAACATGGATTTAATCTGCCTGTGAGTGCTCAGTAGGTGTCATTAGTGTCAGTCACTATTCAACCAAAAGCACCGCTATGACAGTGACAATGTAAATCACGAATATCCATGTTTGCCTAACAATATGGTGTTTAAATGGAAATGATGCCCTCAGCTCTGATGCTTGAGTGAGAATCTGTTAAAGTCAGTGGGCTCTCTGGATGGAGGTCAGCATGTGTTGGCAGCAGATGGAGGCTGAGCCTGTACACTGTTTCCACACCCACATCTGGGGACACCAGATGTGCAGTGAGTCAGGGAGGGAGGGGTGGTGAGTCTAATCCAGCCAGGCGAGCAGCACCATGGCTGGGATTGCCCTGCTACTACAATGCCCTGAAGTGGCAGTAGGGAGCCAGTCCCCCATGTTTGACAGAACACAGTGAATATAGTACACACATAAAGAAAGTATGAGTGATGTATGCACAGATACAAATGTAAAGGATTATTTTCATCTGTGTCTGTCTTATAAAGTGAACCACACACATAGACTGACAATAACAAAGTAAAGAACATAAGTCACATCATGTGATACTGTGACATCTTTTTAGAACTAAAAAATAAAACACAAGCTAAGTAGAAGGAGCAGGCACATATCTGCCTCTGATAACAAGACAGCACAGGAGGAGCAGCATATCAGGAAAAGAAATGACAAGTAGCGAATAACCCATCACAGCAGCTTTCAACAGGCTTTCAGCTCTAACTTAAAACAGCATCTCATACCAGAAGAATCATTATGCTCGGTATCAGATACGTAGCGAGACAAATCACAGTTCACGTCAAGCCAGTGGACTTGACGTGAACTGTGTCTTATCCAATTTTACCTTCACTCTCCTCTCTGCCCCTCCCTGACTGGCCTGACATAGCTCTGATGAAACAGAAAAGATTGTCAGAGTCACCGTGAGTCATAATAGACAAATATTTAAATGTGAGCAGCAACAGGTGACTGTAAAATGATTTCTGGTATCTAAGTTTCAGCCTTGTACTTCAGCTTTTAGCTCAGTCTCCTTCTGCTCAGGGATGCTGCTTGGCTAACTTACATCAAGTGTCTGCTTCAGGGTTAAGGTCACGTCTTTGACTTGGCCATTGCAAAACATTACATTTCTTCTGAATTATTATGATAAAATATAGTGTGTTTATGGTTGCTGAACATATTGTATGCCTTAAAATTTTTATAAGGATTTTGCTTGTCCTTTCAATGATGACAAAAAATTCTGGTTTAAAAGCAGGAAAGCAGGCCCAAACTATGATACTGCCACCACCATGTTTCACAGGCGGGATAAGGTTTTTATGGAGTTATGCACATCAATGTCGTTCAATGTTGTCATCATTCAACATCTAGACATTACCCTTGTGACCTTCCAGACTCATACACATATTGATCTTGGTGTGATTGACCACTATTGGGCAGAGTAACAGTGGTGCTGAATGTACATTTGTACACAATCTGTCCAGTCCAAACTCTTGAGAAACTCCTTTGCAACCTTTTTCACCTGGTGACTTTCAACAACTTCTCAAAATCTCTTTAGTTAGAGCCAAGACACAAGTGTGAAGACCCAGATTTCTCCCCTTTAAATAGGGCAGGTCCACCCAGACTCACACCTGATATCATATTGATGCAGATACAGAGACATTTCTAAAGCATTCACACACTTTCAAACACAACTCTAATTACGTTAAAAAGTCAATGCAAATAACAATTCAAATTTTGTACTTTCATATTTTGACCAGTGATATCTCAAACTGTACAGGAGACACAGCAGTGGAACGGGCCGTAGCACCATGTTAATAGGAACACAGTTGAACAACTGGTCTGGCCTGCCTGTGATTGGTGGTCAACCTCCAGAGCCAGTCCATGGGTCCCTGCTGCTACCTGGCTTCTTGCCTACACACCATTGGTGCGGTGAAACAGGCTATGACCAATAAGGATGTTGGCTGATCTGCAGCACCTTTACAAAAGGCTTTATCAAAACTGGGGTGGCTGTGTTTTGTGCTGGTTAGCCGCTTGCCTTTTTGTGATTTTATACTCATATGTGCTTGTGTAACTTGTGCATTGTTCATTGCTGTTTTGTGATGTTGTTAAACTTTATGCAGGACTCTAGTGTTATTTGATTAGTCCATTTGTTGTTCAGCTACTATGTGCTAAGGCCACAGTTACCTTTCGTCTCGTGCCATGTGTTTAGGCCACAGCCTGGCTTTGAACTTATTTATTTCACATGTATAACTTCCTGCTAGATCTAACCTTTGTCATTTCATTTTGGTTGGATATGTACCCTCTTATATTTGTATTTTTTAATCACCTTTTGTTCCGGAGAAGGCCCTTACATCAGGCCATCCTGGCTAATTGTTTGTGCTTGTCAGCTTCTAGCAGAGCACTTTCTTAGTAGTTGTTGTTCATTGTTTTTCTTGCAACATGTAATTGTTACATTGCATGTTGTGTTAACACCCCTTCCTTTGTTAATCTTTACCCCTAGACAATAAGGGACGTAACACAATGCAACTGCTACCAAAGGCCTAAGGTTCAGGCCCTGCAACAACTCTATCTCAGCAGAAACTTATTTGATGCTTGCTTGAAATGAAGCTGTTTTACATGTGCAGGCCACTGTGAGTGAAGTAAAACAGAGAGCAGATAGAGACACAGAGAGGCAGGAGAGGAAGCAGCAGGAGGAGGTGACAAATAAACTGTAAACAAGAGAAGCCAAGACAGAGACACTAAATTATAAGTGTAATTAAAAGGGAACATATGTGACAATGCACAGTAGCTTCTTTGTCTGCTTCCAAAACACTTTCAATTTTAATGTAATGACATAAAAAATAACATGGTGGGGGAGGAGGATAATGAGCATGATGGAAGACAGTAGGATGTGAGGTGTCAGTAAAGGGAGGACAGTTTAAAAGACCTACTGCCTCAAAGCCAGTCCAGATAGTCATATACAATCACATGTTGAGTAACCTGAGTAAGAAAATCAGTCAATAGTGTTGTCACTACCTCTAGCTAATAACTATTCTCCCTGTGTTCACTGATTGTTCACTGCTGTGTCTTTCCTGCAACCCACCTCATCTCCATCCCCACTGTATCCTGGAGGGTGATCTACTTCCAACTGCACAATCCTCCTCCTCCTGATCACCACTTTATTCCAAAGGATGATTCCAGAGTGTCATCCTGCCTCCTTCTGACTTACTCCACCACTACCAGACCCTGTAGAGTTTTTACTATTTGCTACATTTATTGGCCTTTTCAAGTTCAAATTCAAGTTCATTTATATACTGTAACAACAATCACAGCAAAAACCATCTCAAGGCACCTTAAGGTCGAGATGGAATGATACAGATATGGGTGGCCATCTACCTCGACCGGTTAGGGTGAGTGGAACGTGGAGAGGGAAAAAGGAACAGTTACAAGAAGAAACAGAGAAAACACTGGGCAGGTTGGTAGGATGAGTGACTGCGCCCTGAGCTGCAACATAATAATAAATAAATAATAAAATTTCAGCCTGGTGTCTGCTTCATGTGCTTATAACACTAACCGCTTC